>JABUQX010042894.1:22500-30171 GCA_015478945.1 Trachelipus rathkii
TGAAACCACACTGGAGGAGAAATGAAATTAAACCCATTGCTTCAAAATTTTATCTCGAGCACAATATACTCACACGTAACAAGTCTATCAATATTGTCTAGAGGACCTCGAGTAATGTCTCAAATTACTGCCACAACTTCGATGTTGCTATTAATCAGCTCATTACGGTTCCAATTTATTAGAAAATGTCGCTAAATTTTCTAATGAGTCACAGAGTGCTGTTAATATTCGCATTCGCATTCCACATTCACATTCACATTCTCATTCGCATGCGTCCGAATGGAATATAAATTTATTTTAATATTCGTGAATGAGAATAAGTTTAGTTAAGAACATTCGCGAATTAGAATGTTAAATGTGAATATGAAAATAATATGTGAAATGCGAAAATATTCGTCCATCTCTGATATATATATATATAATACTAATATATATATATATATATATATAATATATATATATATATAATATATTATATATATATATTATATATATATATATATATATATATATATAATATATATATATATATACGTATATATATAGTAATATATAAATTTCATGTTTCCCTTTCCATTCCATCAAGTAATAGTTTTGTATACAATACTTAGCTTTTGTTTAAAGTATAACTCTTCTAGGAATGATACCCCAGTGTTTACCATGTTGTACCGTTTTGAAATGATAGAACTGTGTTTTTTTCCCATCTTTCCACAGCCGTCCCGCAATTTTATAAGTGTATCAATTATTCAATTTTGTTCCCCCGTTTTTACGTTTAGCTACTTCATGTAAGAAAAATAAACAACTAAAATTGTTATAGTTCAAGAGAAATTAATGAGATTAATAATTATTTTTTGAGGTAGTTGAGAATTTTTTATGATTCTAGCCAGAGTGTATCAACGTTCTTGGATCATGAAGTTTAGAAAACGCTGTAAAGTTCAAAGTGTGTACACTAAGGAAGATACCTGAATAGAAAGAAATACAGGACAATTTGAAATGAGGAAGGCTTTGCAAACACAGAAAACAAGAGAAATTCGCCATATTCGATCATTGGACTCTCTTAACAACTATAATTATATGGCAAGTTTGGATTCACAGAATAAAAAAAAAAACATTCTATTTGAAAGATTAGTGCATATTTTTGTCTCAAATGACTTAAAAAATCTTAATTTCGAGACTTTTTTTATATTAATAATAGTTTATTTTTTGTTCTCAAGGAAGTAATTGTATCTTGGTGTGAGAGGTTTTATGATGTAAGACAAAATTGTATCTTGGTGTGAGAGGTTTTATGATGTAAGACAAAATTGTATCTTGGAGTGTGAGAAGTTTTATGATAAAATGTTGAAAGAATGAAATTTGTTGCGTAAGATAACTTCATCGGAGAAATATTCATGGTGATTGTAGTGAAATACAGCACCCCCTTTCATACCCTATAATTTCTGCATTTTTGTCCTGTCGCTGAAGAATAATGGTAAGCTCAAAATTATTTTTACCGTCTTATTCTTTATTGATATCACAGAATACATAACTCAATTCCTGTTTTGCCATCCAGTGTCCCGCTTTTGCCTAAAGGAAATAGCTAACATATCCCAGAACCAACACAAAGACCAACTTTAACTTTACTAGTATCACTCATCCTTTAATTTTCAAGAATTCCATTCTTGAGAAGACAATAAATTATTAAGATAATTAATTAATTAATATAATTTGAGTAATTAATGATTTTTTTTAAAATGTATATTATAATATATATATATATATAATATATATATATAATATATTTATATATATATTATATATATAATATATATATATATATATATATTATATATATTAATATATTATATATATATATATATATATTATATATATATATATATATATATATATATATATATATATATAATATATTATATTATATAATATATATATATATATATATATATATCCGCTACAAGAATCCAGCATAGAGCGACGAAGTCGCATGGCAAGGTCGTGGGTTCGAATCCTAGTTCGGATCCTAGTAGAAATTACCTAGAGAAGTTCCCCTTCTGAATAGGGCTATGCCGTGAGGTGTGAACTTAAAATAAAAATATATATATATAATATATATATATATATATATATATATATATATATATATATATATATATATATATATATTATAATATTAATATATATTTATATATATGTATATAGTTATGAGATTAGTTATAATGTTAGTATGTATGTTCTATGAATTAATATCTTTTCTCTGGATCAGTGGATTAAAGGTTTGTTTATTTTTTCCCAGTAAAGGAAGAACATTATTAAAGTTGAGGTAAAATGTTTGGAAGAGGATGGAATTGATAATGAACAATTAACCACCTATGTTACGAAGATAGCTTCATCTCTCTTTGATTTAGTCTATTGGACCAGGTTTAGTAGTGCCATGTTTTTTGTTCTAGTATTTTCTCTAATAATAATTAATTAATAATAATATATAATATAATAATAATAAAAATTATATAATCATAATAATAATAATAATAATAATAATAATAATAATAATAATAATAATAATAATAATAATAATAATAATAATAATAATAATAATAATAATAATAATAATAATAATAATATACTTAATAAATATTAATAATAATTATAATATTAATTACAGAAAATTCTAGAAACAAAACATGGCACTACTAAACCTGGTCGCAATAGACTAAATCAAGAGAAGATGAAGCTATCTTCGTAACTATAGGTGGTTAAATTGTTTCATTATCAAATTCCCATCCTCTTCCAAACATTTTACCTCAACTTTATAAGGTTCTTCTTTTACTGGAGAAAAAGATAAACAAACCTTGAATCCACTGAATCCAGAGAAAAGATATTAATTCGTGAACATACATACTTAACATTTAAACTATTATCGATGACCATAAAACCTTCTAGAAAAATATGTGTATTTCCTTATATAATATATATAAATATTTATATATGTAATATATATATTATATATATATATATAATATAATTATATTCTTTATTTTAAAGTTCCACACCTCACGGGCATAGCCCCCTATTCAAGAAGGGGAACTTTCTAGTAATTTTACCTAGGGTCCGAACTAGGATTCGAACCCACGACTATGCCATGCGATCCGTCGCTCTACCGTTTGAGCCACGGTAGCGGCCATAAGAAGATCTTAATGGCATACATATATATATATATATATATATATATATATATATATAATAATATATATATATATATAATATATATATATATATATATATATATTATATATAATATAATAATATATATTATATATAATATATATATATATATATATATATATATATATATAATATATTATATATATATATATATATATATATATATATATATAATACTAGTAATTAAAATCAATAATACTTAAATATGTTAATTAATTAATAACTTAATAATTTATCATGTCTTCTCAAGAATGGAATTTCTGAAATTAAAGAGGGTGATACTAGTAAAGTAAAGTGTGTCTTTGTGTGGTTCTGGGAATATGTTAGCTAATATTTTCCTTTAGGCAAAAAACGGACACTGGATGGCAAAAACAAGAATTTGAGTTATGTATTCTTAATACTCAATAAGAAATAAGACGGTTTTTTAAAAAAAATTTTTTTTGAGGCTTACCATTATTCTTCAGCGGACAGGACAAAAAGCGAGAAATTTAGGTAAATGGAGAGGGAGTCTGTATTTCACTACTATCGTACATGAATATTCTCCGATGAAGTTATCTTACGCAGCAAATTTCGGTCTTTCAACACCTTATCATAAAACTTCTCACACTCCAAGATACAATTTTGTCTTACATCATAAAACCCATCACACCAAGATACAATTTTGTCTTACATCATAAAACCTCTCACACCAAGATACAATACTTCCTGAAGACAAAAATAAACTAATATCAATCATTACAAAAGTCTTGAAAATCTCAGATCTTTACGCTCATTTCAGAAAAAAAAATCTGTATTCATACTGTCAAACAGGAAATGTTTTCTGTATTCTATGTATCCAACTGCCTTATAATTATAGTTGTTAAGAGAGTCCACTGATTGAAATAGCGAATTTCTCTGTTTCTGTACTTGTAAAGATGTTCCTCATTCAAACTGTCCTTGTTTCCTTCTACATTCATGTATCTCCTTAGTGGAACACACTTGAACTTCCAGCTTTTGCTAAAACTTCATTTCCAGACGTTTGATACATTCTTGGCTAGATCATAAAAAAATTCTCACTACTCAAAAAATAATATTAATCTCATTAATTTCTTCTGAATCTATTAAACATTTTTAGTTGTTATTTATCTTAAACATGAGTAGCTAACACTTTAAAAACGGGCACCAAAATTGAATAATTGATACATCTTATAAAATTGCGGACGGGCTGTGAAGGAGGAAAACCAGTTATCCATTTCAAAACGGAACAATGGTAAATACGGGAGTAATATTCCTATGAAGAGTTTACTTTAACTAAAGCTAAAGTATTGTACGTACAAAACTATACTTGATGAACTTGAAAGAAACATGAAATTTTATATATACTTTATTATACGGTAATATTATATATATAATATATATATATATATATATATATATATATATATATATATTATATATATATATATATATATCTATATATATATATATATATATATAATATATATATATATATATATATCAGGATGATCGAATATTCGCAATTCAACATAATTTTTCATATTCAAGATTCACATGTCTATATTCGCGATGTTTTAACTAAAACTTTATTCTCATTCAACGAATATTAAAAATAAATTTATTCCCATTCGGACGCATGCGAATGAGAATGTGAAATGTGAATGTGGAATGCGAATGCGATATAAGCACTCCTGTGACTCATTAGAACAATTTAGCGACATTTCTAATAAATTTGACCGTAATGAGCTGATTAATAGCAACTCGAAGTTGTGGCAGTAATTTGAGACATACTCGAGGTCTAACAATATTGATAGACTTGTACGTGTGATATATTGTGCTGAGATAAATTTGAAGCAAATTGGGGTATTTTCATTCTCCTCCAGTGTGGTTCAGTGATTACTTCGATATTGTGCCCAATGAACACGCTAAGTGTATACTTTTCTATGGTAATAATTTCACAAAAAAGGAAGACGACATCTGGATTGAGAAACCATTCTACGCAGCAAACACAAGGAAAGATGCAGAAAAGAAAACTAGTAAAAAGTGGAAAGGATCTCCAATACCAACTCAAGAATGAAACAGATTAGTCCTGAAACCTTGGATTGAAAATCAATGATACGGGACGTTAAAAAACGAAAAAACACAAGGATGATAGTAAAAAACTGAAGAGAATGACAGCAATGGACAACCTTTTGTTTTCTCACTTATGTTCATGACTTTGTACGCTAATGGGAAGGACGGTCGCTCCGTATATCCGCTAACGACAAAGGAAATACTTTACATAGAGTATTGCATGTGAGAATAATGGTTAAATACGTTAAAACTAAGGTTTTCAGACTTAAGAACTTATATCAAATAATCATCAATTTAGCTTTCTCCTCCGACGAAGAGTCTATTTTTTATATCAGAGTTTATTTGTTATCTCTGACTATGCGAAGTAAGGGCAAGGATTTCAACAACGTCATAAATTTTGTGTTGTACGCTTAAAAAACTCATAGAACTTGCGCGAGTGAGTTTTTAAGTTACGTATTTAATGGAATGTTGCCGAAATGGAACCTATTTTTAGAATGATGTTCAAGTGTCCATGAGAGATGCTGATGCTAATAGAAAAAAAGCTCGTTCCTTCTGGAAGTAAATAAACACAAACTCGCCAGTCATCAATGCCCTTAAAATTGAATATGGTGTTACATCATCAAACATCAAGTTACAAATTTATATCAAAAAATTAGTTCAATTGTGGCAATACTTTAAACATTCGACCACGTCTCAAGAAGAAGTTAAAGAAAATACGGGTCAGGATTAATGACCACAACTTTCAGTAATGACAGGCTTACCACGCTCTGGACATCTTTCCGCAACGATGATAAGTTGCAAGAACTTAATGAAAACTCTCTGGTTTATTTGACGCTTTAATGAATAGATAAATTGTCTTAACAACCCATGTCCAATTCTTTATAATCAACTGTATTACTGCAATCCAACCCTTTGAAGATATCACCATGAGAATAAAAAAAAAAATTCGTCATTAAGACCGGGCGTCATTAATGTCGTTACAATTCTGAATGAGAATATTAGTGTCTTTCAAGACAAATGAACAGTCAAGGTATAAAATGAAGGAAAACCTCAAAATTGAGAAAATAACAAAAAAGGTTCGAATTCAGTGAGAGAAACGACTTGTCTTCCATAACGTAAAGTTTTGGACCATAGACACGAAACAAAAGAAAAAAAAATTTAACGGGGAGGGTTAAAATCCCCATAGGCCAAAAATGTGAAGAAATGTTAAAAGCGCAAGTCTGAAATAAGTTTAAGAAAAACAGAGAACAACAAACGTTGCTTCAAAAACCACCAACAACCAAACAACTACCACTGTCACCGCGTCTGAATGCAATTCTACACTCAATTATGATGATTAAGACGAATAAGCCTCTGAAGCAGCCATCCATAAAATCATATGCCCAGTAACGTCAATAGAAGAACATATCCTCTGACGAAGACCGCCTCTTGTATGGTCATGGAAAAACGAGATGTACCCTGACCTTTCACAGTTAGCAAGTAACATCTCGTGCTTGCGCCATGAAGTGTTGTCAGTGAACTCCTCTTTTAGTGGTGCAGGTAAAACTATGATGAAAAACTTAGTAATATTATATGCTGGAGAGAGAGAGAGAGAGAGAGAGAGAGAGAGAGAGAGAGAGAGAAGAGATGAGAGAGAGAGAGAGAGAGAGGAGAAGAGAGAGAAGAGAGAGATGAAAAATTATTATTTTTGAAATATATTTTTCAAAATTATTTCTACTATTGATTATGCTATACAAAATGCCGTCTGCAATGAGTTATGAAAATAATTTTCCTTCTTCGAAGGAGGAGGTTGGCAAAAGAGGCTGGTGGGATGAGTGTAAGAATGGTCCTCGTTCTGCAACCTGGAAACATAGGAAATTGATTGTATTTTATTCATTAAAATTTTTATGGCAGAACTCTTACACCAGGAGCAAATATTCCACTTATACATAGCATGAAAGTGGAACATTACTGTGCATAATATTTAACAATCAACCATTCGCAATTCGAATCTCGTTCTGTATTCGCATTCGTATTCGCATTCGCAAAAAATTAGAAAAATATTGCATTCACATTTTTGAATATTAGAAACACTATTCTCATAAAGCATCAGCAATCGCAAAATATTGAAAAAAAATATTCGATAAAAACATTCGCTATCGCGGAATATTGAAAAATAGATATTCGTACATTATCCAATATATTATATATATAATATTATATAATATATATATATATATATATATATATATATATATTATATATTATATATATATAATATATAATATATTATATAGATATTATATATTATATAATATATAATATAATATATATATATATATATATATATATATATATATATATATATATATATATATATATATATATAATATATATATATAT
>JABUQX010042895.1:0-45214 GCA_015478945.1 Trachelipus rathkii
GCAGGATATCCTTTTTCTCGCCCTTACATAAACTCAACATTTTTCCTTCAAAATTCGTTTACCTGACTCAATCCACTTTTCTTCGGTCTCCAGCGCGTGTGTCCCAACACACTTGTCACTGTGAAAGTCATATTATGGAGACTTTCCACCTCCGGTGTTTTCCCATTTCTCTCTGAAAACTTAAATCATACTCTTCATTTATTCTCTTCATTACCCCCTCCACACACACCGTACATGCACTCTCTAATTACTGCATTCCTTCATTTTATTCAAATTTTTCATCATCAGCCACTACATCCTTCTAAGATGGTCCATTGCCTACTGAAACACATTGTAAACTTATAGATCATAATTCTTATTCCCAGAGATAGTCTCACCTAATATTCAATACACAGGTAACCGGAACATCCCTCATGTAAGACCGCTAGCATCACTCATTCGACTTACGTCCCCTTACATCCCGCACGATTTAATTGCATCCAGGCCACTTCCTGCCACATCCAACTTTCCTACTATCTCTGCATCACTTCGTTCGCTTTCTATCCACATATAATGCATAATTTAATAAACTCAGACAACTTGTGTGCCATTCTTGTCTCACGCATCTAGTGACACTACTTAACCCGAAAATATATGTAAACTCAGATATATCTGATTCCAATTGCCTCACTAATCCAACATCATTACTAACCTGGAGTGACCATCTTCTGCCTCGTACATAACTTGCCTCATCCATTACTAGATCTAACCCATTACTTTCAAACGTTTGTTTAGACACCCTGTCCATATTCCTCTCAACTTTGAGAATTCTCCAAATTATCTAAACACAAAATCATCAGGGGAATTAATCAGGTGGTAACAGTTTCTCCACTGTTGTGCGTTCGTCCTACTCGTCCATTCTTCAATTTCCAGGTTTAAACACTTCCACTGTTACCTCTAATGCTTTTCATACCAGCCATCTCACATATAGCAGAATTATATACTAGACAACCAAATCGTATGATAAAGAGACTACTGATCTACAATAGAACCTGCCTCACAGCCATTATAGATTATTAAATATAACAGTAAGACCACATACACACATCTCTTTCCTCTGTTCTAACAGCATAGAGTAGTTGCTACTTCTAGACATGATAGATTGTGTTAGTATTTCGCTTCAAGGCATATATAACCGCATTACTCATTATATCAAAACCACACAGCATATAGAAGTACATTCAACTTATCGCGCAACATACGGTAATAGACTATTCCCTCACACCATAGATTTCAGCTAACACCTGCACAAAGCCTACACAAACACATAGTTATACTACACGCCACAAAGCCCAACCAAAAAATACAGCTATATGTCTGCATATCACACAAAAATCTCGAGGTCTATATGTTAACCACAGTTTCCCTATCTCCCTTACCTTATATAAGGCTAAATATTTAATGTGTCTCCTCATCCTTCGAATACGTACCTCCATAAAATGCTGGTTCGTTATATAAACTTTCCATATCCAATCAAATCACAAATCTCAGCGTCCATTCTTGCATCATTCCTAACTCAGTAATGTCGCATCTATACCATGCAGAATTTTATCACTTCCTTCAAATCTTTCTCACTGTTTATGGTTCTACTTATACATCCCCTAACAATAACACCAGTCAAACCCAAAAATCACTTTCAACACTAGCGGATTTTCGAAGTGAGTTTCCCTCCAACTCCCTCACACCTTTCCATTAGAAGTACCGTCTATTCATAGATTTTATGAAGATCTCTTCTTAACCTTTCACACATACCTTCCAGATAGAGCTCACACAGTTTCCTGTTTTGTATAAGTCCCATTCATGCCTGCTCTTTCAAATCTCTATCTTACTTCTCGTTTTTTTTTCCTCTATTTTACCAACTTAGTCTGCCTTTTTCTCTTTATCAATACGTTTCCATTCAGCTTTACGTTTTGAGACTCTTATCAATGGCTTTAGCACATTCAACCAGAAGCCTTCGGTTTTTTAGCTGTTAACTCGCTTAACTTCATTCCACACGTTACTACCTCTTTGGTCGACCATTCTTATTCCTACTTTACACGCTCCACATACTATTCATTGCACTATTACAAACGTTTGCTTCACTTGGATCCAGATTTGCACAGTTCCATTCTTATTCACCATGAACTGATTGTATTGTGCACTGTTGCTTCTACGACATCATATTTTTCCTTATACCGTTTTAACCTCGTTTCACTTTTTTTTCAACTTCCTGGATAAGTCAATCGTAATAAATTTTAATAAAATGAATAATATTAGATAATATAAATATAAGATAATAATATAATAATAAATTTTTCTTTCGTTGTTTAATGTAGATTAGCTTGACCAGAAAGCATATAAGTATACTACATCAAGCTATTAAACTCCTCTGTGGAGTGACAGTGAGTTAATATTCTCAATCTTCTGTAGTGTCTCTCTCTCGTTGGTATCCTTCGCTGTCGAAGAAGGACAAAATAAGCCAATTAAAAATATCTAATCTTTCTCAATAAATCTAAAGCCACTTATTAATAATATTAGCAATAACAGTAATTATATATAAAAAAAATATACACTTTTAAGAAAGTTATAATATAAATAATATAATATAATAATAATAACAATACTAACTAACAATAATCCAATAATAACTAATCCTTCAATAATAGCAACAATAATAAACAATAATAAAAATCAACATATATTCAATAATAATACAACTAATAAATAATAACATAATAAATATAAATAATAGAAAGAAATAATATAAATTGCATTCATCGGGTAAACCTATCTAATTTCTACATAAATTTTATAAGTACACGCAACAAAAAATTTTTAAATCTGTTGAGTAAGGTGAATCAAATTGATTAGGTTTCCTAAATTGCTTATCTTCATTTCAGATCATTAATGAATATCATATCTCGCCTGTTATCTTCTCTACTTATCAATAACGGATAACAACTCAAACTCCTTAACTCTGATCTTACTCCCCCGACTTAATCAGATCGCCCTCTTTGACCTGAATTCTTCACGATTGATTGACATTTTTGTACGAATGGAGACTCATACTGTTCTAGAAAAAAGATACGAAATTATTAAGGATCTAGGGATGAAATACAATCCAAAATCAAACCAAATTGTAAGCAAAGGCTTTAGTAAAAGAGAATACATCTCCACAATACCTTAAAGCACAACGCCGCCCGCTCCGTGTTGTTTGTTGTTGTTGTGATATCATTGCCTCACAAAAGAGACAGCCACGATCTCTTCCGTCGGGCGCCAGGTAGAAATATAAACTTATTATAAGGTAAAACTGCATTTCTCAGAGTAGTCGCGTTCATAAGAAAATGTTTCTATAACTTCTCATTTCCATCGGTCTAACTAAGCCGAAAACCACTATTACATTTAACTCTTTCTGTGAAAATGGTATATCGGAGCTGGGGGCCTAATACTTACAAAAATCATAAAACATGCAGAAATGTAATATATATATTATATTATATATATATTATAAATATATATACTAACTGTGATTTCAATTTTAGTAGAATATATATACTTTTAATAATCTATGCTATACTACATTATATATTATATACATTTATTTATATATATTTTTAATGGCGTTTTTCTCTTGTTGTCGTATCATCATTCTTCAACCACATCATCCTAGCAGGCACATCTTCCTGAACCACACATTTATCCAATATCATATACACATACTTTAAAGCACACACCCACTTCTAGATAACACCTTTACAGAATAATATCTACTACTACACTGTTGCAGTTCAGAAAAGAATTTCCCTATCGTAATGATCTGCGTGTGTAGAAGATCGAGCTAAGGGCGCGTGGTAGTTGGGCTGGATGCCCATACCACGCCTAATCTCTTGCTAGTTCATGCTTGGATGCATGCGGCTCTCGTGAGAATTGTCGTTGATCGCCGTAACGAACCTGCAGATGTTTTCGGCCGAATATCTGTTTGAGACGTATATGTACATGGAATGTCACACGACCACACAGAAAACGTATGATGAGAGTTAAATGGATGTATTTAGACAGAAATATTGCATTTGCTCACATGTGACTGAAACAAAGATCGAAAGAAAATGGTGAAATTGAATGGTGTGTTGTGAATGTGTGCAGGGTGCTGGTGTGTGAAGAGAATGTAGGAGTGAGACGAGGATTTTGCAAGTGTTTAGATGAGTGACTTGTGGTATCATAAGCTATGTAGATCTTTTGTGTGGTGAGTCCTTATGAATTCTTAAGGTTAAATTAGTTGAAAAATGTCAAGTATGTGGGTTTGTGACGTAGTCTTGAATGGACACGTTTGAAGATGTTAGTATCGATTTTTGGATAAGCCTAACTGATGTTCTGGCATAGGTGGATGTATTCAGTCGTGGTGACTATGCTGTCTGGCGACGATCCCTGAAATTATGATTGTATTAAGGTCATTCGCTCCACATTACTCACTTCTGTCTCATCCACCAAACAGCGAGATAGAGACTCAGAGCCTAGGTAAAATAAGGTGATCGGAGAAGAATGAGAATGGTGATTAGGAAGGTATTGTATCCACTTCTGCTAAGCAGAGCTACGTCAGTTTTAATAAGTAAACTTTCTTTAAACACTTATAGGTCTATCAGTAAGTATCCAACTACAGACAGCTGGCTGTATTCGGTAGTAGAATGATCTAACCGCACAGTGACACACAGCTATGATTCGATTTGTGGTTGGTGAAGAAGGACGATGTTGAATTATTGTCTCGCAGAACCTGTTTAATCAGTGAGGGTTAGGAATGGGGGATTATCGGATCATTAATGTTGTTCTATGTAATATATAGTTAGGTTGGGGGAGCGTTGGATGGGAGAGGAATGATGTGAATGCCGAAAGTGTCAAGTAGGGTACAAATTAAGCAGTGAAAGTTATAGGTGAGCAAGGAATAAGATTTTCAGGTTATGTAATAGTAGCCGCTCGCTACTGTAATAAAGTACTCCTTATATGACTTGTCTGTTTAAGTTATCTGACATACTCCACTAGACAGGCAAATCTGGTGCAAGAATGAATGAACAATTGTTTATATGCAGGAAGTGTGTGGATGTGCTAAGGTAGGCAGTTATTAATTTTTTATTACATTGTTATTTATTTGGTTGGCATATTGAAGAGGGTGTAGGTGGAGGTTACGCTGGTTAAAGTAAAGTAAGCTGTGGATTGAATCGTACTAATGCAAATGAGAAGTTATCTACAAGAAAGATGCATTGGAATTATATCAATGCGTGAGAACTAAAATACTCTGTTTCTGTGTAATAAGGTTCATACGTAGGAGAAAGCAATGAGAAATGAACATTTATGGTAAGGTAGGATGAATGAGGATCATACAAGGATATTAGGAGAGCTCCTTTCTTGGAAGGGACGCGTGAAAGGTTAAGAATGAGAATAGGGGAATCCTGCTGTGTAGAATATAGAATCGGGATTGTTCGCTGTGAATAACTCGACTGATGAAATGGATGTGATCGGGAGTATTGGAAAGAACCACTACGCAAATCTGCACAAGTTTTACAGTATGATTTAAGTTTAGTCGAATGTGTGTGGCTTTTGAATAGTGGGTGCAAGAAGGAATTATGGTGTTGTTTTGGGGATGATTGGTATAGTAAGCGACCCGCCAAGCTCCCCTGCCTACACGCCGTGGAAAACGTTGTAAAGAATGGGAACTTCTGCAGGATATCTTGATAGTAAATTTTACTTGAGATGAGCATGATCTTTTAGAGCTGGAGGCGAGATGGTTGAGTTGATGGCTGTGAATTTTGTAAGTTGTGTAATAAACAGCGTTTATGGAGGGTATAGTTCCACGGGATTGGAGGAGAGTGCTAAAAGTACCCTTATTTATAATGGTAAGGGCGAAAATGGGAACTGTAGAAATATAGGGGAATAATTTATTATGAGTGTTGTAGGGAAGATTTAAGCTGGTATTTTTGGTCGAGGAAAGGAGTGGTCGGTGACTTGATGGTGAGAACAAGGCTGCGTCTAGGAAAGTGGTAAAGTAGGATGATGGTGTAATCTAAATCTTTCATTCGCAAGTAATAGAAACACAATGATAGAAAATGAGCGGAGAGAAGAATAATTTAACTGTAGGTTTCATGCCTTCTCAACAGGCGTTTATGAGTTCATAGGGAACGCTTTAATGCAGGTTATTAGTGATATAATAGGAATGTTTGTGGTAGGTCTTCTCGAACTGGAACACAAGTATGTATGCGAATAGTGAAGCATGTGCACAAGAAAAAAATAGCATGCTAATTGCTGATCGCATGTTTAACGGAATTTAATTAGTGGACGTTGAGCAGGGTTATGTTTTTATGTTCTCTTGGTTACTTCAAATTTGTATTATGGATGGGTGTATGAAAGAATTCGAGCGTGGCGACGGCCCAAGAAATCGATGTTTACAATGATCGAAGAAGGCATGATGATGCGAAAGGTGCTCTACTATAATACTCGGCCACGACCTTGTTACTGAACGCGAAATCCTCCGAAAGAGGAGCTATGAGGAGCATTAGTGACCGAGATCTGCCACGGTATTTAAACAGGAGGGTTGGAAAGTCACAAATTAGCATCTTCATAAGAGTAAAGGTCTTCGATGCGTTGTGGAAGTGTAGGACAATCTCTTACTTCTCCAGATCTGTAAGTTACTGTCTAGAGGTGAAGCAGCTGGAGCACAGTGTCCTGAGTCTTACATATTTAGGGTCTACTGTTGTCGCGTAGCTACGCTGCGACTACGCCATAAAAGGCAACCGCGCTGATTATTTGCATGAGCTCTGTCAGCCTACGGCAAAGTTCTCCGTCACACGCAGCTGCTTAAGGCGCTCTGCCTCTCGCGTGTCATTAACCTCGTTTGGTGACCTATAATTTGAAAGGGGACTAGTATTGATCGTGTCAGGGCTACATCAGGGTCTGTTGTTACATGTGCTTATTGTTATGCGCGTTCGAGAGAGCACCTATCGTCCACGGTTCCGTGGAATTAGCAATATGATTAGATCACCTATAACATATTCATGTGTTGTGTCATTCATGCGTTGACAATTTAGTGTGGTGCGATTGCCGTATGTGTGTAAAGAGAATTAGAGTTGAAGAACAGAGGAATACGTGACACGCTACTCTACAGCACGAGCTGTGTTCGGTGTAGAGAAAGGGGTAATGAGACGAATAAACTCGACATATGTTGAAATAGTTTGGTCACTGGTCCGAACCAAGGATGCAAGAAGTCGTTTTGGTTAAGTCCGACTGTATACGTGGACCCGCTGACTCTGGAACACGACCGCCTGGTGAACGAAGAGAAATGATTGAGTCAGTGAATCGAATGTCTGAAGGGAGAGAAATGTGAGTTTGGCAGAAGGCGAGAATAAAGTGCATGATAGGAGAGAAGTGCGGGGTTTTGTATCCGCGGGGGCATGGTTGTGGCCACATGGGCCAAGATGAACCCTTAACATTGACGATTTACCATAGTGAGGGTCCGCAGCGGTCCAGTGAGCCTTTACGGGTGGATTTTCTGTCTGTACGACTGTTCTACAGTATCAATGTGTAATCAGAGGGGCGGTAAGTGCGTGGGCCTTTCGTATTTCGACACTTTGTTATACTCTCCTACCGCTTTTCTCTTTCCGATGCTTGTGCGCTCCTTACTCCCAATCTTGGGCAAATAAGTGAAGAAAGAAGAAGTAAGATATATATATTCATCTTCTATCTTATTATATTACTATTACAATATATATATGAATAATAAACTATATATATTATGGTAACTTATATATATATATTAGTATAGCTTAAAATTATCGCCCCACGTAAAAAATATGACGTCGTCTCACTGCCGCCAGGGTGTCCTGGTCGTGAATTTTCAAATTCCAGCGAAGTCCAAGAATTTAAGCTGATGGCCTGATAATTAAAAAATTTGCTGGAAGGGATGTATTTTACAATATTATTAGCCCATCTATTAAAAATAATAATGGTAACCTTTGATGTAGTATTCATACTACCAGTGTAATTACATACTTATCAGTATCTATTGTAAATAAAGTTTACTCAAGTATATCAAAAATTAGGATAAAGTTATATATCATTCAATACTCATATTTTAAAATTTAAATAAATATGATATGTTTTGATGGGTTCGCACTGAAATTATGAATTTGAATCCCTGGACTGTCCTGAACAAATACTGCCAAAGAGACGATCGAAGGAACTGCTTTATTTTGGCGTCTAAATATTTATTAATCATTATTGCAGCCTATTTACTCAGTGCAGTTTACATAAATATATGTGAAAATTTACTGTTCACATTGCAATTTTAAAAATCATTTTATCTTTTTTCTTGTAATGTTAGTCATTTCTACTATACCCCCCAACACGTCCAATACGCACTCACATTTTATTTTCCACAAAAAGTAGAACAGTTTTATTTATACAAAAAAGAAATATATTAAAACTTACATTAAACCTCAGTGATAACGATCCACTGTGATCACCAAAAGTTCCAAATCGCGAATTTAGGGTTAACTTTTCTTCTCACTTCCTCTGAATTATTTGTATTCTTATGTACTGCGGCTTTGTCTGTCTTAAGCTTCAGTTTTAAAACTACTTTCCTGCTCTTCAGTTTATTAGATCCGTATGAATAATTTCTTTTTTCAATCCTTTTTTATTCTCTTTCTTCGTTTGTTTTGACTCTTTGAAATGTTTTTCATATCTCCTATGGACAGCTCTTACATTGGTCACAACATTATTTAGTGATAGGAATTAAATTGAATACTTTTCCTCAGATCTATGCATTGTGGCATCTGTTCTTTGAGAAATTCAGACTATGTCTCTTTCAGATCTTCTCTACTACTAAATTTGGCTTAATAATAGAAAACCCTCCTTCCATTGGCGCATTTCCATGCGAAAATATCAGTCCTAATTTAAATATTTGCCACAATTCCACATATGATTGATTCAGGTACTATTAGTAAAAATAAAAACTAACTCAATTCTGCTTAGAAAGACAATCACCGATCCAAAAACTATTTGAAGTTTAATCAGGTCTTCACGCTTCACTGTGAAGTAGAGTGTATTGTGCTTTTGCTATTAGAAAAATAGGAGCAAGTTCAGGTATTCACATATTTACATTTCATCAGACCCATTTTAAAATTGAAGCTACAGCGTTTATCTGAAAACACAATTTATGCATGTTTCCCTTATATCTGCACACGGAGTTTAAAGACATTTATTATCATCCACCACCTTTAACGCCCATAGTATTTCAGGATCTTGTAACATCATCTTAATGCAAAAAAATGAAACTGATTGATAAACTGTTTGGTTGGTTATTATAGAACACTCAGTCATTTACAATCGTTTGAGTATGATTAGAAGTTGGAATGGCATTACTTCAGTGGCACAACACTATATATATGTAATATAGAGGACACGTAACGAAAAGTTTTTTAAGATGGTTGATCCTCGCTGATTTTGTGAATTAATTCAAATGAGTTTCCCTCTTTGATGGAAACTTCAGCTTGCTCCTGTATATAGATAAAGTGTTTTACATACTTTTAAAGTATGTCCTTGGAATATCTAGTCCTTTACACAACCACCTGTAAATCTTTGGTTCAGTTTTGACGTGCACCTCTGTCGTAATATTTGTTAGTTTTTTTTTGTTTGAGAGGGATGGCAGCCTTTTATAAATAAATAATAAATACCTCAACTGCACAAACATCCAAAATCACTTAGTCAAAACTCAAAAGAAACAAAAAAAATCTCAAAAAGTAATAAATACACTAAAGAAAGATAGATATTAAACAGATTAAGTCATAATCATACAGTCTAAAACACATCTTCATCCATATACCAATCAACTTCAATCAGAAGGATGAACTTGTGAACAACCTCATTACAAACATAGCTAGGAAATAGTAAGGTATAGTGAACTAAAAATTAGAAAGAAACAGATAGAATAGATAGATTGGAGACATCCATCCTTTTCATTCAATTATCAAATACATCTCTTATCCACAATTATACAGTATGGAAAAAAATATATCAAAAATAATCACAACTATCCATGGATCATTCTTCATGTTTTGAATTTTAAAATTTCCTGGCGTTCAGCCATTTTAAAACGTTTTCCTGAACTTCCCTGACCAATTTTTTTTCCTCCCGACTATTCCCTGACATCCCTGACTTTCCAGAAAATGTGAACCCTGAATATATATATTTATATTATATATTTATATATATATAATATAATATATTTTTATAATATATATATATAATTATATATATATATATATAATTATAATAAATATATATAATAAGTATATATATAATAATATATATGTATATATATATATATTATAATAAATAGATAATATTTATTAATCACTACCTTATAATTATATAGATAAGGTCTTAATTTTTGTATACTAAATATATATATAAATTTATATTAGTTATGTGCTGGGAATTATAGTGATAATATCTATATATATTATATGTATATTTATATGATTATATATTAATTATTATATTTATATGTATATTTATTATATATTATGATATTCAATGCCATACATTGTTTTATATTTTTCAAAACTTGGGTTATACTGTTGGGATTCTCAAATCAATGACCGTCATTTGAATTCTTAGCCTATCTCTCATTATTCGTGTGTAAATGATAGTCTGAATCAGGCGTTTAGTGATTAAACTCTCGAATACTGTGAGTCCTCTCATTCATCAGCTTGATGAATGTATGTGCAATCATCAATATTGTACTCTACGACATATTTTACCTATTCATGAAATAAGATATTTGTTGATATGGTGTCAAGGCATTGCATCTCTAAAATGAGCCCCTGCTCTATCAGTTGAAATTTTGTTAATCATGAGCAATATAAAATTTATTATTTTCCTTGAAGAAGCCGTGTGTATTTGGATGTCATTGATATTGGGCAATGTTTTTGGGGAGAAATTCCTTCAAGACCACTTGTTTTCATCAGATTTCGATCTTTCGCTATTTGGAGTTTCCTTCAGTGTTTTAGTAAAGTATCATGGCAATTTCTGTTTTGACTTGGTTGAGCTCACAATAATTTTTATGATTCCAGCTCATGTCTGTCTGTTAATCCATTGATAGATTTTTCTCGCATTAATATTTAAGTAAGTGGCGCTGTAGTCATATTGTTTTGTGAACTATCTTAGTTTTATTTTTTTGTGGCTTATTTTACACTCTATTAAAGATAAGCAGTTACACTTATTATTTTAATAATTAATTTCTTTCTGAATGATGGCATTTTAAAAACAATTTTGGAGGATTACTGTTATGATGACAAATGTTTTCTGGTAGATCAATTGTAGCTAATTGAATAGAAATTTCTTATCTCAATATTTCTGTTAATATATATAGTAAGAGGGTTTGTAGTAATTACTATCTTAGTGATGTATGCGTTTTTGTTTTTAATATTATGTCGTTATAGTCTATAGGTATGTTATGTATGTTTTCATCTTGAGGTTGTTTTAGTACTGTAATATGATACTTATATAGTACATATTATTGTGATGGGTTATGTCGTATATCGTTTCAGTTTATTTTAGTTGAGGGTTCTTGTGATATTTATTATAGGTTTATACTATTATAGAGAGATTTGTATTTATTAGATGTTAGATATGTTTGTTGATGGTTGTGGTGTATATATGGATGATACTGTAGTCTAGAGATCTTCATATATAGATAGTTGAAGAGTTGCGGTATTTTAGAATATTTCGACGTTCTGGTCGCAATAATTTTTTGTGATGTCTGCGGCTAATTCCGTGTTCCGGCGGGTAACGCCGGTCGAGTAACTTCTATCAGTTCTTCGGTACACGATTGCTTTGCTGTGACTGACCCCGTATGATAAATTATATTTGTATCTATATCTATATATATCAATAAGTCATATAGTATACTAGTATATATAAACTGGTATTTCATACTAAGTATTCATATTAATATTTAGTGGAGCTCTTCTATGTATTATAATAGGGTTATATTTAGATTATATATACTACGGTATTAGTATATACTTAGCCCGTAATAGGAGTGGACATCGCAATAGAAATAGTTCTTTAAAAGAATTGCTCAAGTTAATCAGTCTCGGTAGTACAAGTCATGGCTTATGAGTCAATGACGTGCAAAGTTTCTGTGCATTTGATTTCTGCAATATACACCACACAGGTTAACAGTTCTAAATTAAGAAGATTACTCCTTTTTAAATGAATCTAATATAGATTGTTATTATAATTAAGATAATTTTAATGAATATTATCTCTGGTATATTCAGCTTCATCCTCCGAATCTCTGTCAGAACTGGATGGCAGTGCAGCGCGGGGGCTGTCATGGTCGTAGTTGGTTTTTGTGTTGGTAGGATCACGCTTTATTTGGTACTAGTCAAAGTAGATCAGACGTAAGTGTAATGGATATGATCTCTGTTCATAATCTGCGTTCAATGTACTTCATTTATAGTGAATGCGTTCAGCTGAAGTAAAAAAAAATCCCCTCACATGGTGTCTTCGTTCAGATGGTAGGTTCATTTTGCCTTCGTCTCGTCATCGGGCTTCGCTTATCTTTGGTGTGTCATGTTTGCGTTTAGTTTATTCGTTGCGTTTTAGGGGTGCCACATTGTTTAGGTGTCTTCACTAGATGTCTAATGGAGTGGGCGGTTTGGGTTGTGGGCTGTGTTGTGGTCGACAACGCCATCGATAACCTCGTCATGTAAGGGGCGGCTGTTTTAAAATTTTAGTCATCGCGGTGTTTTGGCATTTACCCCTCGTCCTATTATGCACCTTTGCCTCTATGCATGTGGCCACATATGAGTTCCTCCTCGTAAAGGATGGGCAAAATAGTGAAAATCTTGAACTTTTTTTCTTGCATTCTTCCCTGAGACCGAGAGTCGATTAATGCGACGCTTGCTGGTATCGACTATTATATGCGTTTTCACCGTTAGATCTAACCTGATTTTGGCTAATGGCATCCATCCTCTGTGCCATAGGTGCGCTGAGGGCATCCATATCACTATCTTCCAGATTCAGCTGCTTGCCTTCCTTTATCCTCTTATTAAACATATTTCTTTGCACTAGCAACGAACCATCGTGAGAGTACAATTTCACATGGGTCATTCTTAGGTCAATTCTTCGACAGGACGTGAAAACAAGTCAAAAAGAGTCTATCGAGCACCGTCGGGTCTTTATCATAATATACCTCATCTCTCTTATTCTATATTCATCCATATTTTAGCTACACAACGTCGTCGTTAACTGGACGCAGTAACTATGTAGGGGCCTGAAATACATCTAGTCTAAGTAAAAATTTCTATCTAGTCTGCTTCTTTCTGGGTTTGAGAGTGCTGCTGCCGCTTCTGATTGCTCGGGAATGGGTACGTTTAGGGTCTGTTTCTATAAACACGGTCACACGTGCGTCGGTGTGCGTTCCGGACACGGGACGTTCCGGGGCGGACGGTGGGGAGGCCTTGGTTAGTTTCTGTTGTTCCTAGTTTGTTTTTTAGTTAACTTTTTGGGGCACTTTGCTTTGTACTTTCACATGTACATTCTGCGCCAGGCGAGTCAATGTTCCCGTGTGGTGTCAGGTGCCACCACTAGGACGTAATAACGGATATAGACAAATATACTAGCTTTGTGGCTGCTTGAACTTCAGATTCTCTATACATCTTACAGGGGTCTTCAGACATAGTTGTCTCAGACTTCACAGATGCTGTCTCCGCTCATCGGCACCGATTAACGATTTCCTCCCGGTGAATGCGGTGGCCAGTCTTCTGCTGAACTGAAGTTTAACTTCAGCAACCGCTCTTACTTTCTACACACACGCCAAAACTTGTCAAACTTCATTCCTCAGAGTTTATTGTCTGACCCAGACGGTTGGTGGTCGTCCTTTTCGCGGACTCTTTCTTCGGGCGCTCCGCCTGTTCGATTACGGTCTGGGTTGTCCCCGTCTTTTCTGTTTCTCTGGGCTTGATGTGAGACCGCTGGGGCGCGTGGTTTTCTTCTGGTTGACACCTGGGTGGGCTTCTTTTTCGGTGCTTGGCCCCTGGTTTGGTTCCTTGCTGGTTGCAGGGCTGGTGGTGGTGAGGCCGTTGGCCTTTCTTGGTAGGCTGTCTCTGGGACGGCTATAACACACGTAAGATCATGCAGTTCCCTATGGAATATCCATCACACTATAGCGGTGTGGCGAGCGCTTGCCCGCGGTGCTGCTTGGTTGGGGTTTGCCTTTGTCCGCGGTTCGTGCGCTATGCCTCTGCCTATCAGTCGTTATCGCTTCACAGCGAGGCGTCTCTCCCGCCCGCTCGGGTGTGCAGTACACCGTTTCTTGCCTAAAGTTGCTTAATATATCTTGGGGGTTTGGGTTTTTTTGTTCGGTGCGGGGTTTTTGTTTTTTGTGTTTGTGGCGGTCCGTTTGTCCTACCCGTTTTTTTGTCGGGTTGTCTTTGTTTGTTGTTTTCGGTGGAGGTTGGCATTTGTTTGTGTCGTTCTGGCCTGCGTTTTTGGTGGTGGTCGTGCCTGGTTGTTGTTCTGTGCTGGGGGTGGTGGTGTCGATTTGTGGGGGGTGGTTATTATTTCAGTTTTGTGGTATCGTTTGGTCGTTGTGGTGGCAGTGTTTCTTGCGGTTTGGGTCGTGGGTTTGTTCCCGTGGCTGGTGCGTTGTTTTTGGTCGTGCTGTCCGTCCAGTGGCTGGTGTCTTGGCTGCTGGCCTTGTTTCGTCTTTTGCGTTCCGTTTTCATCAATCATTGTCAAATTCAGTCGCCTCATGGAACAGTAAACACGAATGTTTCTGGGTCTTCTGGTCGGTGTGTGTTTCTCGGTGGTCTGGGTGGTGTTGTGGGTTCGTCGTCACTCCACGGTTGGGTCGATTACTATGCACACTCTCAACTTATCCTGTTCCAAATCTCTTATTATTACTCGTGTTAAAATTTGGTCGACTCAACATCCGTACGGTTGTTATATACTGTGTTTTTAGTCTGATTTGCGCGGATATTTCTATGCGCCTTAACGTTCTTAACGATTTTCACACTATGCTAAAGATCAAAACAATAATCAAATCGGTCTGTATTCATCAAAAACAGTGGCCTAAGACCATTTAATGAAATTTTAATAGTTGTTTTTTAAATATTTTAAATGTCCTAAATTTAGGTGTAAATTTAGGATAATCCTTTTTAATAATTTAGGAGTATAAGAAACATATATATAGATTTCAACATCTATATTTTTAAATAGGACTGAAAGAAGAATTCGACATCACACCTGCTACAAATACCATTTTCTCCATTGACTAATGTTACAAACCTGAACTTTTGCTACATCAAAAAATCTTACTTTATTAAAGTTTGTGTTAAAATGATCTTAAAACATGGGATTTCCTTTTAATTTCAAGAAAATCTGGACCTGAGAGCAGTTTTAATAAAGACCTACTGTATGGTAGAACAATCTTCTTTGTTCTTATTTTAATCCCCTCCCCCCATTCTAAATTCAAAATATTTTCTGCCCTGGTCTTATATATATATTTATATATATATATATATATATATAATATATATATATAATATTATATATATTTATATTATATATATAATATATATATATAATTATATATATTACATATTAATATAATTACCTAGACATTCCGTAATCTTCAAAATTCGTTGATGTAAACTGCCAGTTGATATAATTTCTCAGATCTGATATTCTCTTTAATTTTAATTTTATGAAATATCTTAAATTCCTCTGGTTACTCTACCTCGCATATGTGACTAATTACAGGTGAGAGAACAGAAGAATTAGGTTTTGTTGCACAGAAATTTGAGGTGAAGCAGTTATGTTAGAAGATAAATCTTATAGGAATGTATTTTCCGCCCATTTCGGCAGAGATGTACTATATCGATCTTTATTATTTATTCAGTGTGGTCTAGATTCAGCCATTCAAAAATGCAAAAAAACATTTTTTTTTTTTAAAATTTGCCTGTTGTTGTGTGTATTTATGACCGTGGCTGGATTTGTGTGTAAGGATAATAAGTACTGTAGTTAAAAAAAAAACTTTTTTTGGCAATCCGATAAAAAATATTACAGAAAAATCTAAAATTTATCAATGATAAGAGCTATATGTTCGCCCCGCCGCCGCCCCAGAATCTATTATTCGTAAGAAAGGAAGAATAGGTAGCCCTACCAACTACTATTAATATATATATAGGTATCACGCTATCGGGGCCCGTGATAAATATATATACATCTGATGAATTGATTATATAAGGAGACGGTATATATATATATAATATAATGCTATTCCTCCCATCAATTTTTATTTTTATTCACTTCCTCCCTCTCCCTCTTCCCCTCCCCCCTCTTCCCATCTCGAAAGTTCCCTCCGTCCTCGCGCCAGAACGTTTATTTCCGCGTTAACTATCACGTTGGTCATCTCGGCGGTTTGCGGGGGCGCCCCTCCTGCCACGCCTAACACCTCTCCCCATCGTCTTTTCTTATGTTCCGCCCAGTGTCCGTGCCCGTCCCGTCCGTGTGTCAACTCGCTGAGTTTTCGTTCCCTCCGTCACGTCTGTGCTCGGTTCACTTTTTGCCTTCTACACGCCGTTTTATCCTTTGCTACAACGTCTATCCTTGGGTCTGTCATATACTCTCCTCTAGCTCACTTATAATGACCACCAAAAAGTCGTTTTATCTCTGATGTGAACACCTATATCTTATTAGTGTCACCACTCCGCTCAAGCGTAACTCCGTTGTGGATGTAGATAAGGTATCTTGTCACTCCTTCGTACCCTTTTATGTCGGTTCGATATAAATTAGCTGAGCTAAACGTCGAGAGTATGCCGCATGGCTGATGTTGTTACGAGGGGGGGGGGGAGCGCTTCGATGTGAACCTTATTATATGCACACGCCCGGTGTTGCCTGGTGTTGCGCTCGATCCCCTGGTACCTTTCTGTCGGGCTGGGGGTGCTTTGTACGTTGCGCTGTGGCTTGACTCCGCCATCGCGGTTGTTGTCCGTTATCGGTGTCTGCCCATCGCTTCTATTCCTAACTCGCTGCTCTTTTCAGACTAGCTCTGTACTCCGAGGAGGGTCAGGTGCGGTAAATGTATAGCTCCTAGTTGTCTTATAGGTCTTCATCTATATAAGTTTCTCTCTCGTCTCTCTCTGCTCGTCTTCTTGTAGTTTCTCCCGCGCAGTATCCGCTAGAGTGTCGGCATGAACAATCACGTACTCGGCCCTATCAAACGGTCTGTGGGTGACCGCTCATTTTCGCAACGATACAGTTTAACGCGTATTTTGATGCTCTTGTAAAGGTGTTGCGGCACACACAAGTTTGTAACCTTTGTAGATAGAGCCGACTCATGGATGGGTAATTCAAACCCGTTTGTCAGTCGATTCAGTATATACGCTACACACTTCGGATTTTATTTCGACTTTGTTCACTACAGTTCTCTCTACCATCGTATTATATTTATCTGTATATTTGACTTCTTCAAGTCTTTCGCAGGATTTGTATCGTTTACATTTACTGTGTTTGAAATATTGTTATAAAGTGCATCTTGTCGGTGTTCCGATATTGTAATATATAGCTCTAATCTATGATCAATTCTATCCATGTATCACACATGCGGTATGCTAAAATTTACATGTAATTATTTACTTTTCGTATCTTTGCAACTTAGTCGTAAATTAATTCTTTCTCTTCAATTATTAGTGTCCTAACCCCTTAAATCCCCCTCAAAAAAACTTACATTTTAAGGGGAACTATTTTATTTGTCTCTATTTGTATACCATGTTTTATATATTTTCATTTTGTAGTAAGTTGACATTTGCATGAATTTATTGTATTTACATCTATTAATTGCTATATTTTAATTTGTGTAATTTTTCTCGCTGTGGTGCCATATGACATAATTAGATCTAATATATTTAATCATTAGTTCTAATATTTTGATCATTTCTGGGGCTGTGCTATGCTTGATGTATTAATCCTTAGTTTTTTATCACCTCTACTTATCTTTTGCGCCTATAAAACGATTGTATTGCACTCTCTTGGTGTCAGCCGATCCCCTCCCTCCTTCCCCCAAACCACCTCCAAAAGACACGTACGCGCTACGTATTATATCATATGATACATTATCGTTATATATATATCGTAGATAGTATATTATATCATAACCTAGTATCTATATAGTATGTATATATCTATTTCTAAATAGATACTATTATACTAAACAACTCACCAAGGCTACTATACTAGCGCTACCATATATAACCCCGGAGAATGTTGTTCCATGTATGGATGGATTTAATAGATGCTTCAGAGTGTCTAACTACTTACCAATAATAAAAAAAGATTGACAATGTATGAGGTACACGACTCTATTCTCTTATAGCCCATCTCAAATTACGGCGACGCGCACTTGACTACAAGAATACATAAATGAAAAGAAATCTGAATGGATTTGAGAAAACTAATTCCTATCTTATATTTTTGCCTCCATTGACCATTGTTAGGATGCATCTTTGGCATATGAGAATATCCCAAGTATATTTTTTTATTAAAAATATGACACACACATCTCACACTCTCAACACACAAACTCAATTCCACGCCCACATATATATCTATTAATTATATTTTTATTAACCAACTTAATTTACAAACGAAATTTTGCCAGGTCATGATATGTATAGGGATCTTCAGAAGACTCCACTCATTGAACGAATATTTTCAAATTTTGGGATGATCACAACGAAGCTTAGAAATAACGTTTAGGTGGCAGTTATAGGGCAGAAAAGACTTTAAGGTGTGCCAAGAAGGATTGCTAAAAGATACTAAAAGTAATGTGGTAAGTAATAAAGTAATTAAGAAATTTAAATTACTTAAAATACTTATATTCTATTAGGCTTATAGCCTAATCAGCATACATATAATAAGGCGACCACAATCGCAACCACCTTTTTTACAATCTCGTGTTGTTACTTAAATAAATACCGAGAGAGTTATATATACACTCATAAAAGATTCAAACATTTCCAAGTGCTATTAATTAAATTCAAAATAGTTTTTTTTCAATAACCGCCCAAATGTGTTCTTCTCACTCACACAACACACTCACTAATTGTGAACATATTAACACTTATATTATTATCGTTTATTGTTTCTCATGTTTTTATCTGTCACGTTTCACGAAGTATGGGGCAGGAGGTGGAGCAGGTTGAGGTTGTACTATATTATTGGTAAGTTGCAATTACATTTTATCTGTACTCATGATTAAGTTTCTTCCAAAGTAAGTTTTATTATAAGTCATGAACTTAAAGGAGTGCAGCATGAAAAATTATGGAAATGACTATAATCCAAAATTGATATAGCGTTTTTTCTGTGTGCGGTGTGTTGTTTACCAGGTGCTGTCTTTTCTCTTATGATAAAAATGAAACTCGGTTTTTTTTTCCATTTTTCTAATGATACTTAAATATAATAATATAATAATAAATTAAAAAAGTAATATAATTTTTCGAGCCGTCATTTAATAGGCCAACCGGCGCTAGTGATGGATTCAGAGTTTTAATTCTCAACGAGTCATCACTTCTCTTTAACTCCCTAGAAAGTCATTCTTAATATTTTTTAAAATAATGTTAGATTTAAATTAGGGGTAAAAAATGTTCTTCGGCGAGATGAGAGAGGGGCTACTTTGTAAAAATGAATTTTTACTTTGTTTATAAATGAAGGAGATTTTTTGCTGGTAGGGCGGTCATGATTCACATTCACTCTTTTTTCAGTTGGATATTCATGGACAACCCCTATTCTATGTTAACTTTATAAACTGGTCATAAACGATACACTCTTTGATCCATATAACAGTTAATGAAGTGGCAAAATTACGGGGCTAACTGGTGGGCTTAGGTTTCACCCCACTCGTGAAAATGTTGGATGGAGGGGAGAAACGGACACATTATGCAGTGCGGTGATCGGTGAGCCATTTTAGGTGTGTAGGATATTCCGTACTCTTTACGTAAAATTTCTTTTTATTAATTTTTACTTTTACTATTACTAAAAAATAAATTTTTTATTCTATATTATAAATTCGTAACTAAATATCACCACGTCGAGAGTTATATTATTTATTTTGCCCCACCCCTGGGTACAGCCCACTGAGCCTTTTTTCTCTTTTTCTTCTCCACTACTATATATACCAACATCAAACAAGGTGTCCCCCCCCACCCCCGCACACTCACCCCCCTTTCTCCGCCAAACATCCTTACGACACTCTCTGAGATCGCTTTGTTATTCAAGAACTACTTTGTTCAAGATATATTTATAACCACTACTCAAGCAACTCTTATTTATATATATTTCATATATTTTTGTAATACACTAGAGTGAGAGAAGTGGCGAGGAGAGTAATACGTAAACTATATCTAACAAAGCACTTCGTGCCTCCGAGTAACCCACTCGAGTCATACTTCCCCGATCGGTGGGTGAATCGGACAACTTACGCCCCTGTAATTTGCTCTCACTCTATAATGTCTCTGGTTTGGTCAAAACATCTTCACTCCCCTCATTGCCAGTTAACAGCTAACCCATCAACTCGGCGTATCACGAAAATATTTAATATATTATAACGCGATCCGACAATTTTCATTACTATACAAGTTAAAAAACTCCATTATTCAAAAAGTGATTTTATATTTTCTATGTATATCTTCTTTATTTCATACTTAAACATTCTTATTAAAAATATAAATAACTTTCTAGATGAAATATGGATATAAATAGAACTTGTAGTTCACTAACCCCTGCGTGGCTAATTAAATAGAGCGAAAAGAATTTTTTTTTCTTCTATTGAATTATCATTTACAATTTATTAGAGTGGACGACCATTCACCACCTCCTTAGAAGAGGCGGTTCCTGGTTACCCCGCCGACGCATTATCAATTTTTTAATGTAAATAATTGATATTTGAGCACAAAAATGATAACACTCAGGTACAGGTATTATTATATACCTGTGACTCTACATCATTGAGTACACGATAAAACCTAACTCGCTAATTTACAATCACATGGTGACATAGAGCATGAATTGCATGATTGGAACTGAAAGATAAAAAAACATAGACACATCACACCATAACTTTTAAACGCGCTACTACCATAAATTAATATCAAAGATTTATTTAATCAATCTAACGACACATTGGCCTTTCGGAAAAAACGATTGCTTTTCAAGTTATTACATGCCTTGCAAATTTTTTTATAATATAAGACCAATCTACCTTATCTAACTTTGTATTTGTATTAAGTAACAAACACACGAGAAAGGAAACCGGTACATTAGGAACTACTAATATTGTAGCAAGTTGCTAATTGCCTTGGTAGAAACTAAATGAATGCTATTAAGTAAATTTACAAATTTAGTGGATCCACCATCTATCACATGTACTAAATTTAGTTTATTTCATGAGATGCATTATAGTTAAATTTCTGCCTTTCGAGTGGCAGTGCGCCGTAATGTTTTATGCTTGCTTCTGAAGAACCTAAAGATACTAAGGACTCTTCGTTGAATCCTGAAGCTGAGCTTGCTGGAAGATTATACCATTATCATTGATGGCAAATTATTTTTCGTTCTTGTAATTTAATTTTGTTATCTTTTTGTAATTATTTTTTTGCTAATTATTCCTGCATATTTTTATGTCAATTTTTCCTATATAATTTTTCTTTTTAACTATCATTTCTTTACAAGTCTCTTCTAAGAAATCTGCTTCAATATCAAAAAATACGAGAATCCTGAAGTAGACGAGAACCTTTTGTATTGTCCAAGAGTTAAAAAAATTTGTATTCAACTCCGCCCATTAGAAGAACATGTAAACAGATGCCTTGATGAGGACTGAGTGTGCAAAACCCCAAATTCAATAAACTATTTCTAGTCAAAGTTTGTTTGCTCATACAAAGTTTAACTATTGTTGATAATGTTGTTTAATTATACTAAAAAATTTATTAATAAAATTTTAAGTAAAAGTATTAAGTCCAACTTTTAGATAATTGTTAATATTATATACACACCTAGACATATAAAGTTACCTATGTATTATATCTAAATATAATATATATATAATATATATAATATATTTATATATATACTATTATAATATATATATATGATATATATTTATAATATTGAAGGTGAGAGTGAGTGAGATCCGGGCTCCAACGGCCATATATCTAAAAATCGTCGTGGGTTTGTCAAAGGGATATTGCAATCTGATCAAAAAACTAGAATTCAACAGCAATTAGCACACTAAGTAAGGCAATAATATATTTAAACAAATAACAATATATATAAATAGTAACAATAATAGGTCAATAATCATAAATAATACATAATACAAAATTCATGAAAAAGAAAGATGTATGGAAACATATATAAAAACACTGTATACAAAATAAGAAAATAAAATGTTTTCGCCCAAAATGATGTTTTCCTTTGAGGGGGGAATTTTAAGGTCAATAATATTTGAAAGAAAAAATTAAATACCACTCATTAATATACGAAGTAACATAACCTGGAAATTTTAGCAGCCATTTGATAATATGATAAATTGGACATAATAACTATTATTAAAATATGGAACACGAAATCATTTAATAACAATATTCAAACCGTAAGAGGTCAGAGATACAATAAACGCAAAATCATGTTTATATTTATCTATGCTTTCCGAGTACTTACGTGAACATGTATGAAACTAATTTCTATTTTAAATAAAATTTACCCAAAATGTCAGTCTTTCTAATCACACAAAACGGAGGTTGATTGACAACATCATGAACTTGGTTATCTTCAAAATAAAACGCTTTTGCAACAACACACAGCATGAGCGTCAAAAAGCGTTGTACGGTTCCAAATGGCGAAACAAGAAGGATGAGGGAACGAGGCGTACACATCTAACGATGTCGCGTGATATATACTTTATCAGTTAGCAGAAGAAGAGAGAGAGAGAGAGTTATTGAATAAAATATAAAATAAGAGACTACATTTACCCCTCCTGGGAGGAGTCCTGAAAGAGGAAGAGTAGGAAAATAGGAGGCATGGACAACGGAGGGTAAATGAACGCAAAAGGGCGAGCAGTCAATGCTCAGTTGAAACGTAGGGTTCAAAAACTCGCAGCGTGACCAACAACGGACATACTCCTGCCGACTCATGTTTCTATAGCTTTAAATCTGACGACAATAAATACAAATGCAGTCTTCTAATCACTGACAAAACGGAGGTTGATTGACAATCATGAACTTGGTTATCTTTTTCCAAACATATTATCCCTTGTGCACAAATCTACAATAGCATTCAAAACTCATTGTTGTACGGCTCAAAATGCGAAAACAAGAATGGAGGAAGGGGAGACGAGCGTGATGAATCTTAGCGATTAGCGCGGAAACTACAGGAGCGGAATAGAGAGAGGAGAGAGTTATTGAATAAAATATAAATAACAGACTACAATCACTACTATATATATACTATACTATAACACATATCCCTATAATATATATATATAGTAATATATACGGTATACTATATAAATATACTATATAATAATATACCTCTAGTACGATGCATAGTCTAGTAGTTCACTTGCTAGTAGTTTATCTTGAGCTGAGGATAGGTCTCTTATCGCTGTAAACCCTTGATACTTTATATCTTATGGAATTTGCGAACATCATACCGCTATACTTATCACAATTTTAACACTCATTTTTCTATCAAAATTCTATTTTCATTTGCTCCAAAAAAAAATTTTTCTTTTTAATAAAACGAGTGCTTCTTAATTCAAACAAAAACAAAAATGTTTTTTTTGCAATCCTGATAATAATAGTCATCTGTCTTCTTGAGGAGGATAAATTACATCTACTAATTATTCATTAATATTTTGGTAATGAATGTGTTTCTTTTCTTTCTTTAAGTTTGTTAAGAAGTTGTAATTTATAATTTCCATTCAAACAATTGAAATATTAAACTGGAATCAAGATCTGAAATTGATAATCAAACTGGAAGATTTTACATCCAGGAATTTGAAATATACAAGACTGTTTCAGTATCATACTATGATACTATATACTATATAGTTTACTACTGATACCATATATATTAATACATACTATACTATTATATATGTATATATATATTATACCTATTATATGTAATCTCTATATTTATATATACTAATATACATGTGAAAAATTCAACATGAGTTTTGGCCAGAAAATATTTTGAATTTAGAAGTGGGGGAGGGGATTAATAAGAAAACAAGGAATACACTTTTGTTCTCCTCCCATACGCAGTAGCCTTTACCTCAAAACTGCATCTCATGGTCCAATTTCTTGAAGCTCTGAAATGTTATGAAATGAACGTAAGTAAAGAATTTAACACATAAACCTTACTTTATAATGAAATAGTGCAACACAAGTCTGAAGTGCAGTCCTAAAAGTTGCAGTGTTTAGTCCAACATATCTTCAGTCACATGGTGATATAATTGGTATTTTGTTGTGCAATTGTTGCTAGGGCATAAGATGTTTTTTCTTTTTCGTCTTTTAAAACTATAGGATCGTTGTAAATTATTGTAATATTTGTTTCTTAATCAATTCTATATATATGTTTAAGAAATGCAACTAGCGAGAACGGTAATTTAGTGACAACTCCTCAATATATATTACAAAGACGACATGTATAACTAAACTCAGTAGATCACACTGAGTAAATTTCTCTGGTCTAACGCCACTGTTCTTTGATGATGATGCAGACCGTATTGGGTCAGTTGTATCTTTGATTTGTATCCTTTAGTCTTATCTCGGCGGCAGGCAGTTGGTCGGTATTTACTTCATTAGAAAATAGAATTATAAGACGTTGAGTATTGTACATCATCTGACATAGTTGAATTGGTGTTCTGTTAAGTGAATATTAGAGGTTTGGAGGTCCAGTGTTTAAATTATGGTTTAGCTCTGGGAGGTGAGGGCAAGGTTGATGTGTGTATACATGAGCCTTCTCGGGTTCTATCTGTGGAAGTCTTTGTATGCTACTGTGTGATGGTGATGAAAGAAATTTGAGAAGGGTGTCGGGGACGGGTCGTTAGAGGAGTGGACGGATTGGAAATGCGTGTCAAGTGCCGCGAAGTTATTTTTGGGATGCTCTGATTTGATTTCGGTTATTTGTGTTGAAAGTCTATTTATTGGTGATATAAGGCTTATATAAAGGTTCTGCGAGGTCGGTCGTGTAGTATAAGTATGGATGTTTCTGTGGGAAAAAGTATACACTGTGAGATTGAGGCTGTAAGTGGATGTAGTGCTTTCGTCCTAGTTTTTAGTGGCGATGATGGTAGAATCTGACAGTGATGAAATTATGTTGGATCCTGTCGGAGAATCTAATAAACAAAGTATCTAAGTTTACAACATATTTCAGGTCGCTATGTGTAAAGAGGAAACTAACATGTGCAAGGATGATAGTAAAAAAAGTATGTGAGGGTAGGAAGGTGACTGTTGCAATTAATACTTGGGGCAACTAAAAAGGCACTACTAATTTTTGATTGATAGTTGTTGTTACTGTGTATATTTAGTTGTAAAATGATGGTGCTGGAATAAGGGGTACTGGATCTAAGGGCAATCTGCCAGATGGATAATTTTACGGACTTCTGATAGTTGATAGCAATCCTACCGACCACCCCTACAAATGACAGAAAGCCAAATGCTCTCTAGGAGGTTGTCGCTGTGACAGCAAGAAAATGTCAAACCTCGAGGGATAACGTTCAGAAAGTGCATTAAGCTACGTCTATACGCCGTCATCACTGGAAAGGATGATGATAGTCGGTAGTATACCAGTCGAGAACTGTCTAGTGACGGATAAGGATGTTTATATTGTCTACAGGAGAGACAAGTGAAAGATAAAAGTGATTTGATTTATGATTGAGTCAAAGGAATGCCTGGAGGAAAGGAATGCTATCCTCCGGCAGAATGCACGAAGAAGGCTGCATAATAGGTGACGTGTAATGAACAAAATTTTTGTGAGAGTTTGTGGTTGTGGGCCTGTCCAAGGATGAACCCCATTGACGAGACACCGAAGTTAGGGGCGATTTTGTTTTTACCCTTCACGAGCTTTCAACTCATAAGGGTTGAAGATTGTATAGAGGGACTACTTCCTCCCCTCCCCTATGACTTATCGTCCGGAGAGTCTACTTTGTACTATCCTATTTCGTCCGTGACTTGTATACTAAACATCTATAAGTGGGAATTAAAGCGGAAGAATAAAACATAAAGTACTATTCATAAACATACATTAATATCTAAAATATATTTAAATTCATAAAGCGTTATCTTCCTTATGAATGATTATGTATTGCCTGATATATTGCAATACGCAATTTAGCGTTCACTGACCTCATTGTACCTAAGTGACTATCCTCTGAGCATATTTTTTTAAAAATAACTTCCGTTCTAATTTACTGTAATTATACAGGTATAATTAGTTTAAAATTATATTTATATATATGTATTTATCTTATAATATATATATAGATATATATATAATTAGTATATAATTATATATATATTAATAGTTAAATAATAATGATAGTAGGGGTGTACCGAACTGATAATTTTCGGTTCGGCTCCGGAACCGGAAATTAGCCGAATCCCCAAAAAATCCGACCGGAACTCAGAATTCTAATGACAGAATCTTTTTCAATTAAAAGAAACTGCTAAAAAAAAGGATTGTATAGCAACTCATATCAATATATATAGATACATATATATATAAAATATATATATATATAGTATATATATAATAATATCATATGATATTATATACCTACTATATACCCCTACCACCTATACCTTTATACACCTCACCTACCTACTATATAATACCCACACCACTATATATATAATATTAACACGCCCATTTCGACATAAAATCATTTATTCATTAGCTAAGTTATCTACAATTGCCATAATAAAATAACCTCACAAAACTATCTGCTTTTAAAAATGCCATTCATTCGTACAAATTAATTTAATAATGTATACATCAATCTTTAATAGAGTGCTAAATATGCACAAAGAACACACTCACAAACTAGATGTTCAACAACACAACATATGATACCACGCCACTTTCATAAACATATGGAAGATATCATGAAGAAATACATCTGGAAGTCAAAAAATTTGGATAGTGAAAAGGAGAATCCTGTACTTCTAAAACACTCGGACACCCCAAAATAGCGTAAGATCGAAGCCGTGAAACAAGTAAGCCTTGAGGACAATTTCTTCCCCCAACCAATGCCATATCACATGACTCCAAAAATACCCAGGCAATTCTTCAGAACAATAATAAAATTTTATTGCTATGAGTAAATTCACTGAAGAGCAGGGGCTCATAGAACATGTTGCCCATCTTCAACCCAAATATCTTATTTCTAATAGGAAATATTTGTTTGTAGACAAATGAATGTTGCACAACTCATACGTAACTTAGAGATCAGCAGTATTCCCGAGAAGTCTATCTAAAGGCTGATCAAAAGCATATCCATTTACTACAGATATATGGATAGCCTAAATTTCAAATGGTCATTTAATTTCTCTCACTACTTCAACCTGCCTTATGAGCGCAGTTGAAAAATTGAAACTATGTATAATACCATTGCGATATATATATACATATATATACTATATAATATATATATATATGATATATATATAATTATAATATATATATATATATATTATATATATATATATATATTATAATATATATTATATATAATATAATATAAATATATTATATATAGCTTTTAACTTTATATATATCTATATATTACTATATAATATAATATATATATATATTAACTATATATTTTAATATATATATTAAATATATATATATATAATTATATATATTATATATATTATTATATATTAATTATATATATATAATATTATATATTCTTTATACTTTAATAATATATTTATATTTATATTAAGTATATATATATGATAATATATAGGGTTCACGACTGTCTGGAATGCCGGGAAGGTCAGGGAAAGGTCGGGGAAAAAATCGTCAGGAATTGAGTCCGAGGGGAAACGTTTTAAGAAAGTGCTGAAAGCCTACGGCAATTTAAAATTTCAAAAATGAAAGAAGATCCATGGATCAATAATAAAATTATTTTGGATATATTTTTTTTCCATACTGTATAGTTGTTGGAATAAGAGGGTGGTTATTTGAGTAGAGTTGAATGAAAAGAAATGGCGGCAATGAATTCCTTACGAATCTACTTCTAATACCGTGTTTCTTCCTTATTTTTTAGTTCCTATACTACGATTCTCCTATTTGTTTGTAGAGAGGTTGTGCTCCAGAGTTTCATCCTTTCTCGACTAATGCAGAAGGGTCAAGAATGGTATAGGGTGGATGTGTTTAGACTGTATGACTGTGATGAGCCTTAATCTGTTGTATACTATTCCCTCTTTTTACTCACGCATATCTTTTTTGAGTTTTTCTAATCACTACAACTTTTGAGGCCTTTTCGACCCCCAATAAACATTTTGGATTTTCTTTGCGACACTGAAAGTATTGTTATTCATTTCGATTTATAAAATGACTTGTCAATTACCAATAAAACTAGACTTTTAACGACCAGTGGTTGGACGCTCAAACACGAACCCACAGTTTTATAGGTGTTGGGTAAAGGAGTTGATAGTTGCCAAGGCATACTGCTAAAGTAATTAAAAAGGAACTTGAGTCTACAGTCTAACATGAGCCAACTTGGAAGTTTCACAGTCATAGAGGAAACTCATTTGAATTTAATGCAAAACCACACAGCAGGATCAACCATCATTGAAAAACTTTTCGTTACGTGTTCAATATTAACAAAATATTAGTGAAGTGTGTGCACTGAAAATTGTGCCTTTCCATCAACTTCTAATCAATCAGACTCAACCGATTGTAAATGACCTGAGTGTTCTATCTAAAGTAGACCAAACCAAACAGTTTATCAAGTCAGTTTCCAATTTTTCCATTAAAGATAATGTCGAGCAGCGATCGAAAATACATAGGGCATTAGAAGGTGGTGGTAAATGATAAAATGTCTTTAACCACTCTGTGGTGCAGGATATATGGGAAACCATTTATTAATTTTCGTTTTCAGATAGTGGCGTGTAGCTTCAAATTTGAAAATGTGGCGCGGATAAGATGTAAATAGTGTACTTATAGCTCATGGACTGTGCTCACCCTAATTTTTCTAACATAGGCAAAAATCACAATGACGACTCGACTGCAGTGAAGCTCATTCTACCTCAGAATTAAAATTGAAGTAAAATTATTTTGGATGGTGATTGTCTTTCCTAGAGTCGGACTTGAATTCATTTTTTCTTTTCGTATGGACGCTGGGAATCCATGTATCTGGAATTGTGGCAAATATTAAATTGTGAGGAACTTGAGGTACTGTTCGCTAGGAAATGAGGACAGTGGACGGAGGGTTCCTATAATGAGAGCAATTTTTAGTGGAGAGATCTGATAAGAACGATGAGTCTGATTTCTCAAAGAAAGTGCAGCAAATGCAATAAATTCTCGATGAGAGTATCATAAGTTCCTATCAGCTCAAAAGTGTCGTGACAACGATGTAAGATGCTCCATAGCGAGATATAGAATGTCTTTAGAAGCATCAAACAGAAACTCTAAAAGAAGAGAATAAAAAGAGGATTGAAAAAAGAGAAAAGTTATTCATAATCGATCTATAAACTTGAATGAGCAGGAGGAAATGATGTGTAAAACTGAAACCTTTGACAAGAAGGGAAGCCGCTATAAAATCAAAATAATTCGAAGCTTTGAGAGAGGGAAGTAACCTAAATGCTCCCTATTTGGATGACTGTTGATGGATCACGAGTGGACGTTTATTGCACCTAGGCTATTAATGTAAGCTTTTGGAAGTATATTGTGCTTCGTTTGTATAAGATAAAAAGCTGTTCCCTCGTTTTGGTCGAAAATATAAAATGGAGTTGCGTCTGGACGCTTGTAGGGGATGTATAGTGGCGTGATTACCTAAGTAATTATAAATTAAATATATTTTTTTTAAATTCATTTCCATGTTGTAAGTATAATTTTTCAATTCCTTCTATATACAGGGTGTCTCAGCAATGATGCTGTGCTATATTAATGATGTAATTAAATATTTTTTACGCAAAAATTATAGTCGTTAAGCATCTTCTGCTGGTTCAGCGGAAATACTTTGTCTGAGAATTTGTCAGAACCAGCACCATGGGATCAATTAATAATTTTCACGTGCTTGAACACCCTGTATACTTATATTTTTACATTTTAGGATTTTAAATTTGTAATTTAATGAATTATCTATATCCATATTGAGATATTTGAGTTAGATACTATTATTTTCAATTAATTATACCTGGTAAGTATTCGGTCATATTACCACATGTGTGAATTACTACACAAAGGTTACCACTTATATTCTGCTATTACTATATTGATGGTGCTTATGATTTATGTAATAATATTAATCCTTCCATGCAAATTTTTTTTTAATTATCAAGTGCATAATAGAAACTAATATCTGCGTGTCGAGCTGGAATTTGAAAATTCCGATCCGGAATCCAGAACGCAACTAAACCAAATTAGAATCCGTACACTCTATATATATATATATATATATATATATATATATATTATATATATATTATATACTATAATTATATACATATATATATATATATTATAATATATATAATATATACTTCTCTTCATCTTCCTATTTCCCCAAGATTTGGGAGTAAGGAGCGCTACAAAAATCGGAAACAATGAGGAGAATATAGGAGAGTACTCGAACAAATTGTCAAAAGAAGAAGCCAGCCTTTACCGCACCCTCTGTACTCGCCATACTTAATGAAAGCTCGTACAAGACAGAAATCCAAACCCTTAAAAGATTCATGGGGAACGGCGACGGACGACTACACTATGGATACAATCGTCAATGTAAGAGGTCAATCCCTTGCCCCAGGGTGGGCCGACACCACCCAATTGCCCCATAGCAAACCCACCCCCCGCCTATCTCCATCCTATCCACTGCACCGCTTTGATTCTCGTCCTCCTGTCCAAACCACCCAACTATTCTCTCCTTCAGCATCTCCGTTTCCTTGACTCATACTCACTTTCTTCGCCGTCTCCAGCCGGGTCGTGGTAGCCCAACACCCACAGTCTCTCATATAACATCCGCTTACCATAACCGACTATCATTCATTCCTTTTCCCACTAAAACCTTTCAGACATACTCTCATTATTCACTCTACATTTACCCCTTTCCTTCATCAAACAACAGCTTCTACTATACGTCATTCCTTATTTTATTAATTTTTCTCACTATCACGCCCTAAGATTGTCCCAATCTGAAACACATTGAACTTTAGATTTATATTTTCTATTCCAGACCATATTGTCTCACCAACATACTACTAACATTGGTAACACACAACCCCATCGTAAGACGCTGGCTATACTCTCACAGACTTAGTTCCCTTTATACAATTCTACCCAACGATGTCAATTTGCACCGAGCAACCCGTTCCTTGCCCATCAAGAAACTTTTCTACCTCAACTCTGCCATCAATCCGTTCCTTTTACCATCCACATACATACCCTAATATATTTAAACATCAGACCTTGCTCTCAGTGCTCACCATCTCTATACTAATCTTCACACTGAGCTGTAACTGTCCGCCCTCTACATACCATAATCTTCATCTCTTCACACCCTACATTTACTTTCAAAATCTCCTCCTCATTACATATCCTGCCTTAACATCCTCTCTAGCAATCTCTCTCTAAACTCTGTCTTCAGATTCGGCACACATGTAACCAAATCATTCCGCATATTAATAAGGTAAGCACCCTCCCCATCTCCATTCTCCTATCATTGTACACACCATGTATCTGCCATCCCCACTCGAATTCTTTCATAACCATAAACAAATTGAATAGCCAAGGAGACTAACACGAACCTTCTTCAACCCACTATTTCAAATCCTAAACCAATACCATTTACCACAATTATTCTTTACACATAGCTTCACTTATCGCATACATACTTTATTGATCCTTCAGCAACGCCTACCACAACCCATATACTCACTAATACCTGCCCATTAAACGCTCCCTATTCAACTTCAATCATACCGCTGTTCGGCTACATCCCATAAACACACCCCCTACCACTCACTCACACCCCTCACTTCTTCCTTCTTCCTCATTTTCTCCACATCATTCTGTTCAACTGTAAAGATATTCGATCCTCATCATCTCTAATCCACTCACCTAAACGCACTGTTCTTACCACCAACATCATTCACTCGACGCACTCATTCGACCAAAATACTCACATATACCTTCCCCACAAACTCAATAACATAATTCCCTATATTTTACAGTTCCATTACGTTTCTCCTTACTCCTTAACAAGGCGTAATATACCATCTCTCCAACTCCCTGGACTAACTCTCCATAAACGCGTTAATTACACCCCCAACTCCAAATACATCAATACACCATCTGCTCCGCCTTGATCATTTCACTAGTAAGTTCATCTATATACCTGCGAGTTTACCATTCTTCAACTTTCTACCACCATTACCTCTTCCCTTATGAATAACCTTAATCCCCAACACATCTACCTATCTGTCCTTGCGACATCAAACCACACACATTCACTCCCTCATCACTTACTGGTAACATGTGATGCAGATATTTCGCAGCTGTTCTTCCATATCTCCCTCACATGCCGATTCATCAGTGTACAAAAGCAACCATCCCTTCATTATTCTAAGCAGATTTCCCCTTATTTCTCATTCTTACTTACGCTTCCCAGAGAGCTTCTATTCCTTGTATGGTCCCACATCTCTCCACCTCCTATCTCAAACTGTTCATATATACCTCTTTTTTCTCCTACGTATGCCCTTTTTAGTATTCCTTTTTCCGTCCCTTATATTAATTTTCAGACATCTTTCTTTGAATCTCATCATTTCTTTTAAGTAACATTCAAGCCACGTCTTCTTTTTACTCTTATAACTGTTTCATCACCTCTTCTCTCCAACCATTCGCTGTTCCACATCTTTAAGCTTCCTACCTTTACGCACATCCACACACTTCCTTTGCTCTACTAACAATTTAATACAGGCACTCCAAGAATTTGTTCAGTATCACTTGTTCACATTACAACCGACTTTACGTAACTTGCGAGTGCTTTAACATACTTATCCTTATTTCTTCTTCACCTTAATATTCTCACTCTTTAAATTCTTACCGCACTGTCCTTTCGTAATCACCTTCCTCTCCACTCCATCACACTATTTCATTTTTACATAAGAAAAAACATAATGATCCGATAATCCCCATTCCTATAACCCCTCACGATTTAAACATCCAACTACATACAACACTTCTTCTTTCACAACCACAAAATTCAATCATACTTTCACTTCGTACATCTCTACCTACACCAACTCTAGTATATTCTTTATTGGATATTCTTCGTTGTAATTAAAGAAAAGTATTTACTTAAACCCATACCCTCTCTCTTTACAGTAATCCATCATTCCTGCCTACCATTCTCATTTTCCACCCCCTTCCCCCCACCCCCCCACCCGCCCCCCCCTCCCCCTCCCCCCCCTCCCCACCCTGCCCCTCTGCCGCCTACCCCAAAACACTTGTTATACCGATCCCTTTTTGATCGACTTGCTATTCCATCCGTTCAGTCCTCCACCCACAATCAATCACTTATCAATCCATCCCAGACATCATTTCAATTATCTCAAAATCACTACTCTCTGTCAACGTTTTCCTCAGAGGACATACGTCACAACCACAATTACCTTGTAACCGTTTCAAACTTAAATTTAAACCATTAGAATTCTAGACTCACACACACATAAGTCTACCATAGCCTTTTTACCACAGAGTCCACTCACAAATTGCAACTCCTTCTCTCACTCTTCTAATTCTCTTCACACGTCAGCCTACGCAGCCACATTTCACCCACACTCATTGCAATTTCGACCTTTTTTCCTTCATCTTTGTTCTCAGTCACATGAGCAAATCAAATTTGCCCTTTCTAAATAACATCCAATCACCTCTCTCCTCGTCTCCTCAAGATTTATTCTTCTGACATTCCATGTATCCTCATTACGTTAGTTCAACAATTTCGCCGAAAATTAGAATGTCGTTTACGCTGATTCACGACAATTCTCCGAGCATGCATCAGCTTCCTGCAAGAGATAGGTAGTAGTGGGGCAAGCCTAACCAAACTACCCACCTGCCGCTTAGTGACTTCTAGACACGCAGCAGTCCATTCGGAAATTTCTTCTGACCTGCTAACAGATATGATAGTATGGATGTCTGTAAGGTAATGACTTAGAGTGGGGTGTGTTACTTTAATTCCTATTTGTTATTATGATAATTGTGGATCAATTTGGTAGTTAGTATATTGTTGCATGGAAGCGATGAGTATGTGTGAAGATATTATTATACGGCAAAAGAGAAAGACGCACAGTTAACAAATATGTATTTTATTATATAATATATATATATATTATATATATATATAATAGTATATATATAATTATATTATATTTAATATTATATATAGCTGTTAATATATTAAATATATATTATATATATATTATAGATATAGTATTTACCGATTGTTCTGATGTCTTCACGGTGGGTTTGTGGGGATTAATATTCACAATAGTTACCGATTCATTCACAGAAAGATGATATGTAAGTAGGTGGTTTTCAGCCCGCTGTGTTATCTGTTGGAAGAGAATTTAGGAAAATTTATTCTTTTATGACGCGAACTACGTGCCTGAGAATGCGTTTTTACATTCTATAATTTATAAATTTTCCTCCTTCGGTCTGGAAGAGAGTTGGTGTCTCTTTGTTAGAATGATATGTCTTTAAGATTGCTTTTCAATAATTTTAGTGACAAGTTTGGCCTGTTTTTGAAAGAGGTACTTATTCTATTTTTATATTCAGTCTTTCTGACAGGAGTCCCATTCGCTTCTACAAAATGCCTTGGAATGCATTCAATTGATCTGGTAAAGTCAGTTAAAGAATTTAACATCCTTCCGTGTTAGAGTAGACAGGTAAATGAGTCAAATCTGAAAATGAAACACTGATTGGGGAAAATTCAAATGTTCAACATACGAAGGTATGTTAATTCATTTTTGTTATTACTTTAAATTCATGTTAGAAATTCCTATTTACATGAATGGCAAATATTGTTATTATTATTATTATTATTATTATTATTATTATTATTATTATTATTATTATTATTATTATTTTTTATTATTATTATTATTATTATTATTATTATTATTATTATTATTAGTATTATTATTGTTATTAATTAATTATTATTATTATTATTATTATTATGAATTATTATTGATTATTATTATATTATTATTATTATATTTATATTATTATTATTATGGCTATTATAAAAAAAAACTTTTTTTTAAAATGCTTGTATTCTCCCAAAGTGTAAAATTAATTACCCATGAAAACTTGAACTTTAAATCAAGACCTCCTACTCCACGAGTCGTGTTAGTATTATTGTTATTTTATTAGTGATTATTATATTTATTATATATATTTTATGTATTATTATTATTATTTTATTATGAATTAGTTCCAAAGCTATATTTTTAAGAGTGAAAATTTGAGTGAACAAGGTTATAAGGAAAATTTATGGTTAGGCACTTGCAATAATCAGTTGATGTGATAAGATGAAACTGTGGCAATCTGCCACGCGAGTGAGCGGGAAGCCCTTTGTTAGTAGGTGCAAAGAAGTATGTGGAGCGTGCTAAAAGTAGGAAGTAAGAATGGTCAAGTATGATGGATGAAGAGGTTACATAAGCGTTAAACATAAAAAAAGAGCTTGTTGAATGTGCTAAAAGCAAATGAGAAGATCTCAAAAGTAAGCTGTATGGAAATATAAGGAAGAGAAAGGAAGACTAAAAGTTGTAAAGATTGGATGAAAAGAGGTAGAGGAAGAGTGGGAAGGAAGTGAATGGGGATTACAAGGAATGTGAGCTCTCTGGAAGATGTGTGAAAGGTTAAGAAGAATCTTCATAAATCATGAACGTAGGTACTTTCTTAATGAAAAGAGTGAGGAGAGTTGTGGAGGAATACTCAGAAAATCTGCTTAGTGACTGTAGTGAATGTGGTGTGGTTTGATGGTGTGGTATTTTGGGAGAGGATGTATAGTAGAGTGAGAAAGTTGAAGGATGATAGAATCTGCAGGTAATAGATGGAATTAGCTGGTTAAATGACAGAATGAAGCGAGAAGTTGTGATTTGATGGATAGCAAGTTTTATAGAAGCATTGTATGGAGGTATCGATTCAAGGGATTGGCGGAAGCAGTAACTTAGCCTTATATAAGGGTAAAGGGAGATAGAGGGGAACTGTGGGAATTATAGGAGAATTCATTTATTGAGTGTTGTATGGAACACATATGCTGGTATTTGAAGCTCTGTGCAAGGTGTTAGTGATATATGGTGTTGGTGGTAGGCTTGTGGCAGGTGTTAGTGAAATGGTGTCTGGTGGTAGGCTTTGTGCCAGGTGTTAGGATATATTGGTGTTGGTGTCGGTTTTGGACTGTGTACGATTTGCATCTCGTTAGTGAGTCCATTGTTAACATGCAGAATGCTAAAAGGGAAGGAAATTGGTTAAAGTGAGCAAGGATGTGTTGTGTTCCTTGGCTATTTCTTTGGGATGTGATGGGGTGATTGAAGAAATTAGAGGTCAAAGTAGCAGGGGTAGGTTTAAAAATGATGGAGAAGTGGAGAGTTCCCTGCCTACTGTATGCGGATGATTTGGTTTTGCTTGGTGAATCTGAAGAGAGTTTGAGAGGATTAGTGGAGATGTTTGGCATGGTGTGTAAAAGGAGGAGTTTGAAAGTAGATGTAGATAAAAGCAAGGTTATGGCAGTGAATGAGGAGAGTCAGCGGTGTGAAGATATGCTAGATGGTGAGCAACTGGAAAAAATATTTCAGTTTAAATATTTAGGATGTATGCTGGATGAAAGGGAAACAGATGATGCAGAATACTTAAGGAAAGATTTGAATGACAAGAAAGTGGCTGGTACAATTAAAGCCTTGGTGGATCTGAAAGAACTAAGTCTTCAATGCGCTAGAATTTTTGAATGAGGGTATGTTGCTACCTGTATTAAAGTATAGTATTGAACTATGGCCTGGAGATATGAGAGGATATTTGATCTAGAGGCACAAACTGTTCAGAATGACAATCTTCGGTGGCGTGTTAGGTGTGAATAAAAATTGATAAATGAGGAATGATCGTTATTAGTGAGTTTTGTTATTTGAAGAAAAGCGTAAATGAGAGAAATGAATGAATTAAGGTAGGAATGGTTTTGGCCATAGTGGAAAGGATGGATGATAAAAGTCAGTTGCTTAAGCGGATGGATAGTGATTAGTGTGTTGGGAATCGCCCGGCTGGGAGACTGAAGAAATATTAAAATGAGTCAGTAAAACAATGCCTAAAGGAAAGAAATGTGAGTTTGGCGAGATGGCGAAAAGCATTTGCATAAACAATGGAGTGATATGGATGGGGTTTTGTGACGGGTGTATGGCTTGTGGGCTATGCCCATTTGATGATGCAACTCCCACATTGAACGAAATACCACACGTGAAGGGTCCGGTTCGCAGTCTCGTGAAAACTCTCTAGGTTGGAGTTTTTCTGCATTGCGACGAGGGTTCTTACTTGCGCCCATTGTTCTCCTACAACTTTTCTGTCGGTGTAAATGCTACGTACTCTCACCCCTATTTATGGATAGGGAGGAAGATGATAACACATTCACACCACAGCACACACACTACACACACATATATATATATATATATATATATATGATATATATTTATATATATATATCATATATATATATAATATATATATAATATATATATATAATATAGTATATATATATATATATATATATATTATTATAGTATATTATATAGTAATAATGAATATACTATATATCATATATATAATAATATATAAGTATATAATAATATATATATATATATATATAGTATTACATATATTAATATATATATATTACTATATGTGTGTGTGTGTGTGTGTGTGTGTGTGTTGTGTGTGTGGTGTGTGGTGTGATGTTGATTGTGTTCAACAATTTAATACTGTTTTTATAATCAATTTTAAAACAATTTAAAGGGCAATATTTATATTTAATAATATCCTTAATTTTTTTAGAACAAATTATTTAAATTAGGGATGAAAATTTTATTTCTTATAACAAGCTATTTTTATGCAATAAAAAAATAATATGTTTATAAACTTGTTATTTAAAATTATAAAATAAAGATAAGGTTGTGTATTGAACACAAAAGAAGCATTTTGTCTACTCGATTAGCCAAATATCCTCATTTTCTAAAGTATTTCTTCCGAATTCTTTTTTAAAATTCTTGCTCAACATGCACACAGTTCTTTGCTATTATTATTATTTCAGAATTTTTATAAAAAACTTTCTATTAAATTTTGCAAATTTGCTGTTACCAAAATTTTCTCTTTTTTTTTCGCAATTTTTTTTCTTACTTTTTTTCTTTTCTTTGCTAATTTTTATCCTTATTTAAAAATATTTTGCTTCTCAAAGTTTTTGAAAAAGAATTTTTTGAATTTTATTAGTACACCTGATTATACCATATTTATTTAAATAGGCTATATTATATATATACATAATTGTATATATATCGTATTACTGTATCTAGTTCTTCATATATATATATATATATAAGTATACATATACGATTTATATATATAATATATGTATATATATATATTATATATTAAGTGGATGGTGCAACGAGTAATCGTCATCCGTCTCGTCATCGGCAAAAAAATCGCATATTTTTTTCTCATCGTCATCGTGCTATCATGCATCGTTCAATTTTTTGTCCGATTTATTGTTGACGATTTAATTGAACAAAATATTAAGAAATTTTGGAATTATATTAAAACTCAATAATATATATATATAGATATATTATATATATATATTATTATATATGATATATATATATACTATATAATATATATATATAGTATATGATATAGTATATATATATATACTATATGATATATATATATATATATTATAATATCGTATATATAATATATATATATACTATATATAGTATATATATATATAATATATATATATAGATATATGATATATATTATATATATATATATTATATATATTACTATAGTATATATCATATATATATAATATTATTATATATATATCTATATATACGACTTTTGATTAATGGTATACTAGTGAACATTCCATTGTGCCTAATGGTTCGGCTCTTTCTGTTTCTGCGGTTCCATATCTACACTCATTGCCTGCATTAAACAAACCATCTTAACGACCATCTTTTATCCACCATATCATATACATCATACTTAATCCACAGCCGCTGGCTTCTAGACAAAATCATACTTACAAACATGCCCTATCCCTTATAGTCCTAGTGTGTTGGGGGAGAAAATTGCCGACATCGTATGTCCTGCGTGTCGTAGAAGGCAACTAAGTGAAGGTGGTAGTTGGGTTTGCTGCCCACTAGCCCTTATCTTTTGCCAGGATGTTAATGAATGCATGGCTCGAAGAAGGTCGTGATCGGACGCCGTAACGAGGCGTTTCCTAATCTTTCCGGCGAATAATGTATGAATGCGTATGGATACCATTGGAAATGTGCAGAGGGAATAAGATGTTGAGCGGATAGAGGAGAGAGTGTGATGGGGGATGTTATGTTAGATAAGGGTCAAAATTTGAATTTCTAGCTTGTGACTGAAAGCAAATGATGGAAGCGGTTGATGAGGAATGAAGGTTGTGTGGTGTGACAATGTGTGTGTGCTGGTGTGGAAAGAATTGAGAGGGGGATAGAAAGTTTGCAAATTCTGATGAGTGACTTGTGGTAGAGAGCTATGGTAGATTTTTTTTTTTTGGGGGTTTTGGGGGGGGGTGTGGGGGGTTTTTGGGGAAAAAATAAGTGGGCCCCTTTAGAAAACATTCCCCATAGTACTAAGAAGAGAGTTATTTTTACTGTTATTTTATAGTATATAGTTTTCTTGTGTTGTGGATATCTAATATAGGGGGTGATGTGTATTTTAGAGAAAGGTGGGGTGTGTTATTTATATGTGTGGTCTGCAGTTGTGTTGGGTTCGTGTTTGCTGAAACATAATTGCGTTCTCGTCTGGAGGGATTAATTGTGTGTTAATGGTTTTCGGGCGATTTTCTGGAAGAATTTGTTATTGATGATTTGATTGGGGATTGGATATGGGACTTTAGTTCATTTGCCCCACTTTCTGACACACCTAACTATGATTGTATTTACAGTTGTCACCACCACCACCACACAGTCAGAGCCCTATTCAATTCGGCGGGTGGTGTGAGTAGCTGCTCGAAATATAGTTCACGCTCTCTAGCACAAATTATATGCAGATAGTCAGTGACTTGTACGCAAGGCTTTAAAGTGAGGGAGATTAGATTGAGTAGAGGAAACACGAATGATGGAAGAGAATTCCACAGAAACAGAGGTGGTCGGAAATGAATGATAGCACCCATAGATCAAATACTGGAGTTTTACCTAATTATCAAACACAAAACTGTGTGCGCAGATACAGCACTCCTACGAGGGCGTCGTAAAGGTAGGATGGGTACGCAAATGATAAGTGATTTCTCTCGTTAGCACCTTGCCTGCTGGAATGCCTATAGATATGAGAGATAAAGCACCAACAGAACAGTATATTTATAAGCCTTTTGCTTTTGACTCGACCTATCCAAAAGCCGGGTGAAAACCAGACGCCCCCCAGATATGAGAGCATTAACTTCAATACATGGGCGGGATGAGACCCTTGTATAGCTGGATCAACGTGGAGAAGATTTAGATAAGATGATTAGTCTCTCTGCATGTCTAAACAGAGTCCCGTAAGTTTTCTTTTGAGGCCGCTGCTTAGGCAAACCCGTTGTGCCGATGAGGTTTTCCAAGGTACATTCATCTGTTTTTGTTTATTGTGTAGGCCAATTGATGTTTATGTGAGGTTGTAACACACATGAAAGAAGCGGAAAGAAGAACGCGTCGAAAGTTAGGTTTTTAAAGATATGAATATTCATCAAGGTTTGACGACGTACCTCATCCGGAAATTCTATCCAGATCAGCGAGAATAGAATAGGAAAGATTAAGACGAGAGACAATTCTAGAAGTAAAAGAGAGGCAAGCATGAACTAAAATGAGTTGAAGAATGAAGAATTTTTAGTACTTGTAATGGGATAGAGTTAGATGTGTAGGTGAGGAGATCATTAATGAGAAAGTAGGAATAGAAGTAGGAAGATAAGACAGAACCTGAGGAACACCACTATTGATTAAGAAAGAAGGGAAGTCGCCTCCCCGATCTGAACAAACAGCCGATAGTTTACGAGATTTTGAAATGACAAGCTAATCACAATTAAGCAACAGAGAAAAAGGGAAACCCCAAAAGGAGGGGAACTTGGAGAGCAGTGAATCATGCCACACTCGGTCAAATGTTTCTGGGTAATGTCAGCGCCAGCCAACGCTAAGGGTCTCGCGCCGTATGTTCCTATAAGAGCTGATAAACCATGTGAGAATGCTGCGGTTTAGAAATAGGAAAGTATATCGCCAGAAGAAACTCGAGCGCTCAAAGCCGTACTGGGGATCGGAAAGAAAGGGAATGAGTTTCCAGATGATGAAGAAGTGAGAGTTGAGAAAGTGGTTTTCAAAGATCTTAAGACTAGAAACTAACAAAGTGAGAACTATAGGCACGATAATTAGAAGGAGATCAGAGAGCAACTTACTTTTTTTCTTTCGGCATAAGTTTGGACATGTGTGAAGTCTTGCCAACACTGAGGGAAAGTGCTGTATTGAGAGACATAGGAAGTATGGTTGAACGACGGAGGGGCGGGGATAGCACGGAAATCAAACTCCCCCTCAATTTACTTTGTGGTATGGAATTGCAATTCTTGGCCACCCGTATCTTTCCTAAATCCTTCATAGACTTTCAGGGCCTATGCTACATCGGATGTCAATATGTTAAATCACTATGCGCATTAGACGACCAGGACATGTACTTTCTGAGAGATTGTTAAGGATTCGAGGCAACGAGAAATGCTCTACAGAATCGTCTAGTTGGTTGTAGGTTAGTGGTATAATATGGAGGCCGAAGGAGGAGAAGTTAACTACATAGACCATCAGAGAAAGGGAGATTTTACAGAAGTTGCTAACGATGTTTTTGGGCAAGAGGCCAGAAATGTATTGTCAGTAGGTAGAACCAAGGAAGTAGCGGCGACACTTTCCGTCGTTGAATAAGAAGTCCCGCTTTTGCTTGTCGAAGATATCCCTTCGCATGACGAATTTTAGGCTGCAAATGAAAAATTGGCGAGAAGTGACTTGGGAGCAACCGAGAATTTTTCCAGCCTCACGCGATGACGCACTGTCTCTATGCCCTGAATGGCAGAGAACAAGCACGATCGTACCCATGGTTTAATGAGGAGAGATAATGTTATTTTAGTTGAATGAAGGAATGAACTTGCTAAGTCCGATCAACGATTACAACTCCTCCTGTATCGTTTTACAAATATTTTATACATCCATCATTCATTCGCTAACTGAGGTCGCGTCAATCGTTGCTGAGGTCATCTGCAAACTTGAAAAGCCTTATACTTTAGAGTCCCTGGTCTATAATATTTTCTATCATACAGAGGTAAGCAGCTCACCTTGACGTAAGGAAATCGTTAAGGACCACATAACGTTGTCTCGCTCATTTCCATTAATAACAATACTGTTTCGAATATTTCATTACATTAATTATTATTATTAATTATCTAATTATTATTTATTAATTATGTATTTATTTATTTATTATTAATTATTATTATTATTATTATTAATTATTGCATTATTATTATTATTATTATTTGATTATTATTATTAATTATTGATTGTATTGATTAATTATTAGTTAATTAATTTATTATTATTATTATTAATTCATTTTTATTATTTTTATTATTATTATTATTATTACATTGATTATTATTATTATTATTGACTTGATTATTGAATCTATTATTATTATTATTATTATTTATATTATTATTTATTTATTATATTATTATTAATTATTATTATTTAATTATTATTATTATTATTATTATTTTTATTAAGAGACTTAAAGGAATCAAAATTTTTGATCGATAAAATTTTCGGCGGAGTGGAGCTCATCCATTCCCAGCAACAGTACACCCTCTGTCCTACATTTTTCTGCTCTTGTGATATTATATATTTATACCTATAAATATATATATTATATTCATATCATTATATTTTGTATTTATGTATATGTTATAAACAAAAGATAGATATTAGTTTATATATATAATGATATATATATATATGAGTACGTATATTATATATTATATATTCTTATTATATATTATTATATACTATATATATAATTATATATTATATATACTATATATCATATTATATACTATACTTATCATATATATATATAGTGATATATATATATTTGTTATAATATATATATTACTATATATGATTATATATCCATGTGATATACGTTGTTATGTTGTTATCTTTTATTTGTGTAATGTTGTTGATTAATGGTTGTTAGTAATTCATCGATCTTGTTTTAGTCGTTCTTTGTTTTTTTGTTTTATGTTCCTTTCTCTATTGTATTGTCTTTCGGTGGGTTTATCTTTCGTGATTCTTTGCTGTAATGTTCGGTAGATGTTACTAGTTTGTCTATTGTTTCATGTATGTTTTTTTGGTTTGTTAGTTTGGTTTCGGTTTTGTTAGTTTGTTGTTGGTATTATAGTAACATATAGTTGTATAGTATATAGTATATTATATATATATATATATAGTATTATTATGTAGCTTGTAGTATTATATGGAGTACATTATAATTATATGTTATATATAATATAGTAATAATATATATATATATTACTTATAGGTGTCTTGCTATATATATATACTATATAATATATATCAAACATGTAGTATATATACCTTTTTAAAATATTTGCTTATTTCCTCTCTTTGTTATTTTATTTTTGGTCCTTGCGTTCTGTTGGGTTCTTTCTTGCTTTTTGTGTCTGTCTGGCTGCTTTCCTTTTTTTGTTATTTTTCTTCTTTTCTTATCGATTTTCTATGAGATTATTCGTTTTTATTGTTTTGTCTTACGTTTTGTTCGTTGTTTGTTTGTGTATTTTTTTTCTTTTATTTTGTTTTTTTATTTATATATATATATATATATACTCGATTTAATTATAGCTAGAGAGTACGAGAGAGCAGGCAGGAACGTGTGAGGATGGGGATTATTTTGGATTGAGAGTTGTAGATTAATCATGCTGTCTATACAGTTCATGTATGATTTATTATTTTGGATTTAATTGAGTTTATTTTCTTGATCTTTTTTGGTTTGTTTCGCAATTACTTATTTTATTGGTTTTTTTTATTTTTTCTTTATGTTGTTGTTAGATAGGTTTTATTGGATTGTTTTCTTATGGTGCGTCACGTGTTATTTTATCCTCTTTTTGTTTTGTTGGTTTTTTTTTTTCGTGTATTTTATTGTTTGTCGTATACCATTTTTTTCTCTGTTTGTGTTTATTGCAGTTATATTATGTGTGTTGTTTGTTCTTGCTGCTGTGTTGTCTTTGATGCTGTATCATGTTTCTCCTTTGTGTTCGTATCTGGTGAGTGTGTTGTCTTGATATAGATGATTTTGCTGGTCTATTGTTCGGCGGTATTGCAGTTCAGGCAGATTATATATTGACTTGTTATTCCATCGTGGCCTCGCATCGTCATCGGCAAGAAATTTCATATCGTCCATCACTAATATAATAATATGATATTATGATAGTAGCTATATATAATATCATATAATTATAATTAAAAAATTATTAATTTTATTTAATATATATTTTATATATATATACTATATATACTATATA
>JABUQX010042896.1:0-5000 GCA_015478945.1 Trachelipus rathkii
GCCCACAAATAAACATTAATGGGAGCTCTTGATAAAGAAATTAAAAAAAAGAATAAAAAATAAGTTACTAATTAACAATGGTTTTCCTCAATTATTTAATTAGAAAAAACGCTGAAAAGAACACATAATATATTTGGCCCGACCTAAAAGAACAAAGATAATAAAAACCTCATCTTCTATTACAAGAGCGAAGTGGTGGTTCATAAATGAAGAAGAATCAAGATTGAAAATCATTTTAAAGAACATATCAAAGGGAAAAATAATGAACCAACACTATAGAAGTTATTATTCGGCCAACAAAAGTTGTCTTCTTGCTTTGAGTACTCGTGATGACCATCTTGGCTTTGGACAAGTGTACCAACGTCGTATACCAATTCCATTGCAATAAGAGTGGATGTAACGCCACTTACAATTGGTTTACGACGAATCCCCTTCGGCAGCGTATGTTGCAGGCACAGGTTCACAAGTTACGATACCACCACCATAGCAGGAAGAACAAAATAAAAAAATTACACAATGTGAAAATAGTAAAAATTACTTCAAATTTTTGAATAAAGAGGGAATTTCGATCTTAGGCTGGCGGAGGTCCCTTCTATAAGAAGCATAGACGGAACATCAATATAAAATATTAACGAAATGTCCGATTACCTAAATATTTACATAGAAGAAAGAAATGAAAAAAAAAAATCAAATCTAAATTATCAACGTTTCACATCATTATTTTTTCGTTATATTTTAAATTTTTATTTTAATATGACATAAAGCACCCCTTCACTCCTTTTGTAAAAAATTAATTTTCTCTCCTTTTCCATGTCATATTCCTTGAAAATGTTTTCCACCGTGAAGCGGACGAAAGCTTGGATCATTTCAGAAGGCAATTATTTTGTTTTATTCAAGAATTGTCCTAAAGGAAATTAATGAAAATGTTAGGAAGGTTTTTAGGAATTTAGAAAAGTCTTGCAAAAATTAATAATAATAATAAAAATAATAATAATAATAATAATAATAATAATAATAATAATAATAATAATAATAATAATAATAATAATAATAATAATAATAATAATAATAATAATAATAATAATAATATAAAATCATAATTATAATATAATAATATTATTATTATTATTATTATTTAAGTCACTTTTTTCAATACGTATAAATATTATTCATTTAAGCGTTAGTACTTCTTATTGTATCAGTGAATTTTCAAGTACGTTTTATTGCCTGCTTATCTAGGAAAATGCCGATTCTATGTTTACATAACAAAACATATCATCAATTGAACTTAGAGTGCAGTACACCACCACCTAACCTCTATGGATCGATGATGCAGCAAAAATCGACCTATCCTATATGAATCGACGTTGCAGTGAATTTCGACCTAACCTTTATGGATATACCATGCCGTAACAGATTTTCTCTTGTTTTCGGGCAAGATTTTTGCACTATAGAAAATATCTGAGACTTCGCTCTGTCTCATGCGCTGCCAAACGCCCGACGCGGTAAAAAAAGTTTGATATTAAAAAATTATTATTTTTTATATTTAAAATTTTTTGATCCTGCTCATCAGCATTCAAATTTATTGTTATCATCATATATTAATATATTTAAAAAAAAAAAAAATCCATTTATCTGCGCCATGAAACTCATAAGGATATATATATATATATTATATATATATATATATATATATATAAGTAGTATATATATATATATATATATATTATATATATATATATATATAATAATATATATAATATATTATATAATATATTATAATATATATATATATCATATTTATCAGTGGCGGACTCCAGTAACTTTGTTTTACTACTCGCCTCTCTCTCTCTCTCTCTCTCTCTCTCTTAGTATATATATATATATATATATATAATATATTACTATATAAATATATATAATATTATATATATATATCATATATATATATATATATTTGTTATAACATATTTAGTTAGTGGTACAGGACCCACCACGGCTCACAATGAAGCGGCCACACTGGGGCTTAAAAATCAGCACCATGGGAGGGCCCTGCATATATATTTGTTTCAAATGTGAAAGAAAGATTTGATGGGTGAAATGAATATTCAGTCAGTCCAAAAAATAAAATAAAAAACTAAATAAAAATTTATCCTTGTTATTGTTAATAAGTCTAAGAGATTACATACAAAATCAAATGCTATTTTAAAGAATATTCACTTCTTTGAAGATACAAGAAAATAGTGTAACTGCTAAGTGGAGATTCAGATAAGATTAGGGATTAATCTTTAGAAGTTTGTTATGGACCGTAAAGAGAAAATAACCGGACAGCAGGAATAGGAGTCCAGATGGGAACAATCAATGAAAGATATGATGGAACAATTGCGGGTTGGCGACGGAAAAAATTGGCAAAATGGGAGAGGGTCTCGTGACATATAGTGACTCGTGAGTTGATATTAGCTGGGCCGAATACGGAGGCGTGCAAAGTAATCCCCTCATGTAAGCGCTTTCGTCTGCGGGGGAGGAAGACCACTCACCGGTGCTCGGCTTTATATTTTCTGAGTTTCCTTCCCCGCCGATTACTCGTCCAGCACCTTGCCAACAAGAATTGAAAAGCCCCGTCGGAGAAGCAGGGATGTAATCAGTGATGGAAGGCGGCCTTGTTCGAATGGCAATCGGGGTACCTGGACAGACTCGCGAGAAGAGGAGGCGCCATTTGGCCTCTCTGTCAAGCGATTTCATTTGCCAGTTTACCCCTACATGAGGAGGGGTCTCCAACATAAATAATTTGTTTCTTACGGGAGTGGAGAAGTCGAAGAAATTGTTGTACAGCTGATACCCATTGCGTTTTTAGATAAAGGGTTTTAAGCGCTTGGTAGCGCGCTAAGCGAATTTGAATAAACGACATATGAGTGATCTTGGGTAAGGATTAGAATTCGAGAAAGGGCAATCCATTATGGCCCGTTAACTCTGCTGTTTAAAAATTGAAGCCATAGGGGAAGGGTATGGAGGGTTGCCCTGTCAGTGAAAGGACAGGCAGAAGCGCCCACACTGTGCCCGTTTGTTTTAGAGCCGGTCAGTAAAACACTGGAAGTTAAATTCATCGTTGAACAAATTTGCAGGCATAGAGACAGCGAAATTGTGCTTTAACAGTGGCAGGCAGGATGGCTAGATTTGAGGAGAGAGGATGGTCAGAGCCAAGCAAATGGTAGGAGAGGGAAATAGCCAAGGTTTGTTGTACCCTTCGTCAAAAGAGAAAGGCAGCACCTTTTGAAAAGGGATTGTTTGAGGAAATTTAACAGGAATTGTTATGAACGGTCTTTGCAAAATGGCCAGTAATTTAGGATTCTGGAGGTACCTCCTGCATAATCGGTGTCAGAGCAGACGGTATTGAGGGGCTGAACGAAGAATAACTTTGCTACACCATGATGTATTTTCTTCGAAAGGAGAGAGTGCATCACATTGGATTCAACTCCAAGGCTCACCTGGGGGGACAATCGAAAAGCTCCAGTGGAGATTCACGGATCCGCTCCGTTGGATGGGATCTAACAGGTGTTGTAGTAGGTGTTGGAGGCCTGGACTATATACTAGACAGCATTAATCCCAGTGTTTGATCGGAAATTAGGGCTACGTAAAGACGTAAAAGGGATTTTGCGATCAGCACCCAATATTTTGAGGCGAGATGATGACGTAACAGGTCCAGGGTGCGATGACAAGTTACTGTTTTAGGTGTTTTTAATATGCAAAAAAACTGGGTAATAGTTGAGTCATCTAGAATGAGTCCTAGAATTTTGACCTGTGAAGTTACAGGAATGGGCGAACCATATAAGGTTAGGTTCGCTGGAAGAAGGTGGGAAGTTTCTTCGATTCCCTTTTTTCATAAAAAACACTGCTGGAGGTTTTGGGGGGAGAAAAATGGAAGCCATGGGAGCTAGCCCACTGTGAAATCATTTTCAATAGCTAGTTGAAGGTGCCGTTCGAGAAAGGGCAGCCTGGCAACGGCTATGTATAATGCTAAGTCATCGACATTTAGAGAAAAATTGACAGAACAGTCGCTGGAATAGAGGTAACAATATCATTAAATCCGAGAGCAAATAGTAATACACTTAAAACACTACCCTGCGGAAACGCCTTCATCCAGAGTAAAGTTGGGTGGTAGAGAATAAAAGAGCACCGAACTTGCATGAATCTGTTTGACAAAAAAGACATTTAATGAAAAGAGGAGTTGTCCGAAAACCGACCGCGAATGAGTTTTTAAGGAAGATTTCCCCAGTTCTCCACTGTTGTCGTCGTTTAAAGCTTTTCAAGGTCAAAGAAGACCCGCCAAAGAACCATCCCACCAGTTGAGAAGGCTTTCCCGATGTCATGGTTAGTTTTTAACAAAAGGGGTCCGCGTCGAACCGATTTTTTGCGAAGCCAAACTGGAAGTTTTTGGAAAAAGCTTTGGCGACTCTTCCAGAACAGGGGAGAAAGCGGCCTGAACTCCTTTTCTCCATTAATTTACAGGTATGGCAGGTTCAGTTAAAAATTTGGTCTCTTTGGTTATTCCGCCAGCTTTTCGGATTTTCCCAGGGTTTGGGGATAGGAATTATAAAAGCTGTTAGTCCAAATAGATGGAAAAGAGGATTCGATCCAGATTCTGTTTATATAGATCCAGCAAAAAATGGCTGATGCTGGAGGGATGTATATGACCCGAAGCATGATATACAGAATCATGTTTGGACCAAGAGCACCGTCTGCTACTCGCCAGGTGCAGTTTGATATTCTGCAAGTGTAAAAAAGACGGTTGTATAGGTATTATCTTCCCCTTTCGCTGTTGAAAAGTCTGGCAGTGCTGTGTTAGTTCTCAGTTTTAAAGGCTTCAGTTTAGCGGAATGAACTCGAATGGCTAGCGAAAGAGAAGCTATAACCTAACGCATCCGCTACCACCGCAGAGCGGAGAGATTCGGTATCAGTACATCAGGGCCCATAACGGAGCTAGGATGTGGAGGTGTTGAGAG
>JABUQX010042896.1:10000-34279 GCA_015478945.1 Trachelipus rathkii
AATTAGCGAATTGGTTGATGAAATTCTTCAAAAATACGAAGAACCCAAAGCCCAGGAAGGAGAGCCCCAACTCTTGAAAGGGGAGCCCCAACTCTTGAAAAGGGAGCCCCAAGTCCCGGAAGAAGAGCCGCAAGTCCCGGACGAAGAGCTAAGCAAAAAATGGTAAAAAAAGTTACTAAAAAGGAAAGAAAGCTTAGAAAAACTTGAATATTCTAACAAGCAAAGGCTCGAGGATCTCCTCATTAAATAGTTCTTCGATAGACCTGGTCACGGAAAGCAGGCCCCGAAAACCCTGGACAACAAAAGCCCCCAAAATCTGGAAGCAACGTCCCAAAGCCTAGAAGAAGAGCTACATAACATAGGTGAAAATCGCAACTTATTGGACTTATAGGACTTAAGCTCTAAAACTAATTTGAAAAGAAAGCCCAAAAGTGAAAAGTAATAACTCAAGATTGAAAATTACAACAGTTTAATAAGCAATTTGAAAAAGTTCCCTTTTGCACAAGTTCTAAGAAACCTCGAAAATGCCAGTCTTTTTGCTTTCATTTTCATATTTAAAACTCGCTCTTCCTTTCCTTAGGAACGAGTAAGCCATGAAATAGTATCTACTGAAATTAGATTAAAATTCTTAATTCTTTAGTTTTTATTTTTTTAGTAATTTTTTAGTTTTGCTTAATTTTTTTTATCTTTGTTTTATAATAAATTTTATTAGTGTCTCAAACATTTTAACCTTAGAGTTCTCGGTTAACATTATTAGACAGAATTTTTTCCTTACTGAAGTGTTTTCATGAAAATATTTTAATTAATGGTGTACTCGTGCATGAATAGTTTATATGTTTTGAATTTTAATTTCATAACTTTGAAACCTTTAAGTCAAAGGCATGGTAGAAAGAAATTAACCTGTTGTCAAGGTTTCAAAGCTGCTTTCAAATTTATACTCAACAATAAATAAGGCATAAAATGTAAGCGGGACGTTTTGATATATCAGTAGGTTCTAATTTTTTTTTTAAAAATAAAACCGTGCCTATAACCATAAGTTCACGTTGACCTTTTCGCAACTTATAATGCAAGGTTATCGAAGCTGCACGAACGTTCATATAAGAATTAATACCTTAGTTTTTTTCTTCATCCTAAGTTTCAATAAATTTCAAAGTATAAGCACCATAAACATTTGATTGCCTGGGGAGGAAATTCGGATAAAACATTTGACAAGCTTCTCTCTGAACTTAAAACTTAGGTCATCTACTTACATTCGGAGAGGCATCGGTACAACAATTGTTTTAACCTTGGTCTAAACTCTAAAGCACTGAACTACACAGTACCGAATGCTTTCGACAAAAACTTTTTCGACTTTTTTCATGGTACATGTGTATTAGTGGGGCAAGCATTTAATTTAAATATATGGCGAAATTAATATAAACTGTAAGTAAACTTAAACTATATAATATAATATATATATAATATAATATAAAAAAAAAAAAAAAATATATATATATATATATATATATATATATATATATATATATATATATATATATATATATATATATATATATATATTATATATATATTCTATAAATATATATATATAATATATTATAATATAGTCAGCCTCCCGCGGAAACCAAAACATGACATTGTAATAAAAAAACAATAACCGCTACAGGAAAATAAATTAAATTTTATTAATCAGGAGACATTTTTTATCCATGAAATTAAAAAAAAAAAGCTCCTTTTGAAAAAATTTAAAATTGTTAAAAATGTTGGAAAATCTGTATGAAAATGATCATTTTTTGAGAAGCAAGGAGCTCCATCGCTACGAGTGAACGTAAAGGTTGCCAAATGTATATTTTTTTTAACTACAAGATATCCCAAGGGTAAACGACAAAGAAGGACTGAGTCCGGGTTTCTCGGCCTACGGGGGACGACGCCCATCCGTCGGCTCTAATCCCTTAAAAAGGAAATAAAAAGAAAAATTAACATTTTCTCCAGAGCATAATAAAAAACAATATTTGGCAACTCTTGCTCTCGCACTACTGCAGAAATGGAAGCGTTGATTGAGAGCGTACTCTGCCAGACCAAAAGATTACTAATATTTAAGGGCGTGTTTATTTAATAATAATTAGGCAATAAAATAATCTTTTTTTTTAAGTTTCATCGAGGAAATTGCATCCAAAAAATCAAAAAATGTTTTTTTTTTATTTCCCTGTAGCTGTATATAGCTTTTTAGTTACATTGCCATGAATGCTTTCGGGAGGCTGGGCCCATTATATATATACTATATTATATATATATAATATATATACTATATATATATATATTTATATATTATATATACTATATATATTATATATAGATTATATATATATAGTATATATAATGTATCTATAATCAGCTTGCATTCAAATGCTCTGCGAAGTAGACGCCATTGTATTCTATATCCTTTTAAGAACAAATTAAATTTCATAAAAAAAGCATATACAATAACTCTAGAATCCAGGCTAATCAAAGAAGTAGAATATGAGGTTTATGTAGCCGGGGGGGGGGTAACGGGGTATTTGAGGGTCAAAAATAATAGTGAGCCCAAAAATGAGGTATTTATACTTTGCCTCCCTATATACACTCCTTTACTTTCCTACGTACATATGCGAAGCTGGAATTAAAATTTATCGTATAGTTCATATGATATTAAGAGAGGCAAGCCGCGCCTCTCGCTCGTCATACTCTTCGTGCGTTATTTGCGTCGTTGGATGCTGCTAGGTAAATATTTGTTTCTTTAAAAGTTTATTTATGACAAACCTTTTTTTTCACTTGCAATTATTTTTAATATATATAAATAATTTGGATTAAACAAATAAAATATATTATATTTATATATCATACCTATATATATATATATAATATAGTTTCATATAATAATATTATAGTATATATATATATACAGCTATATATAATATATATACTATATATATATATTACCTATGTATATATATCTATATATATATATATATATATATATATATATACTATATTATATATACGTATATACATATATAGACTCTATTATTATATACTATATATTATATATAACAGTATATATATATATATAGATCTTACTATATATATATATACTATAATAATATATATATATATATATATATTAGTATATATATATATATATATATATATATATATATATATATTATATATATTATAGTATATATATATTATATATATATATATATATTTACCAGTATATATATATAATATATAGTATATATATAATATTATATATATATATTATATATTATATATATATATATTATATGTATTATACTATATAAATGATATAATATATATAAAGTATATATATATATAATACTAGTATGTACGTATATATACTATTATCTATATTACAGTATATATAGGTATATATAAGATATTCACGAGTATATATTGTTTTTTTTGTTATATATACTATAATATATATATATACTTATATTATATATATATACTATATATATAATATACTATATTAGTATATATATATATATATATCTATAGTATTATCTATATACTATATATATATATATATATATAATTATATATATATATATATATAATATATATATATACTATATTAATATTATATATATATATAGTATATATATATATAATATATTATACGATATATATAAACTATATATATACTTATATATACTTATATTAATGATATACTATATATATATTACTATAATATATATATATATATATTATACTATAATATATATATATAACGAGAGAGAGATAGAGAATAATTGAAGGCCTATTCCTTGCATGTTGAAAATCAGTGGCATTTTCAACTATTTTGAATGTGGATGTGATTTTCTTTTGCTCTTCCTGTTTAGAATTATTCTAGATGCATTGTGTTATATGATTTAGAATTATTGTTTATTAATATTAGATGAAGATGGAATCAAGTGTCGATTATTTGCTAAAAACAAACTTTAGAAATCTTAGTTATGAAGAACAAATTGAAATTAAAAAATGTGGAAGGCCAACACCAAATTTGCAGATAATTAATAAAGGCAAAAATGGAAATCGGAGTTTCTGTCATGAATGGTTCCAAAAAAAAATATGGTTAACGGGGTGTCCTATAAATGTCAGGTTTGTGGCCATGTTTAATTTTTGGTGTGTGGGTGATGTCATCTGCCCAAAGACGCTTTTGGGGAAAATAGGTTTTTCGATATTGAAAAATGAAGTAGAGCATGCAAAAAACATGAAGCATCTCAGAGACATTTAGAATGTACCTTAAAATATAGTAATTTTTGGAATAATACAAATATTTATCAGGGCTTTAAGTGAATCTCATTAACGGCTTATTAAAAACATTAACGAAGAAAGTTTGGACGAAAATTCGCCAGAGTTAATCAGAGAAGGCCCTAATAGACTGTTGTAATTTTTCTTGGTAAACAAGAATTGTTCCATTCAAAGGACCAAATGAAAACGTTCCGTGCTTCCTTTAAATAAAGGTAATATGTTGAACTTACTTTCTTCCTAAAAAAAAAGGGCCGTCAACAATTGATTATTGGCTTTAAGAGGTTAACAATATCAGTGCCCATCGAGAACCAGTCATGGTTTAGGGCGATATGTATTAGGCTAGTGGCATCAGAAGGGCTTCCTTTTTCGAACTAGGTTGGACATGTGCTCTCCTCTTCTAGAGTGTAGGCAAACATAAAGTCGCTCTCTATCCAACAAACTGAGGGATAGAGTGTATGCTTTTAGTATTAGTAGGTACATAGTGAGAATTATAGATATATTGATACCAGGGGATCGGTATAGGTTCAGCATCAGTTAAGCTAACATTTCCCTTTCGAATATATACTCATATTGGAGGGATGAATTTGCCCATCTTCATCGGACCATTCCGGGCCACTCACGCCTATTCTATACGTAGTTCATTAGATCTTCAGGTGAGCCCTATATGCACTACTGATTCAATATGTGTTCATATTATTGCACAGGCAAATTAATAGAAGTAGGTAGAAGTAAGGATGGGAGGAGTAATAAGTTTCAGAAATCGATCCACGGAGGCTGTTCTAGTAAGATTTAAGAATGGACAAAAGTAGGAGGCCTGATAGAGATTGGCTACTTTTAACAGTTGAGAGTTTCGGTTGATCAGATACTATGAATCGACCATCTCGAGTGAATGCTCATATATAAAATTCATGACATTACTATTAAGCAAGTATACTAGGTGTGTATTTTTTGTGTGTTTGTGTGTTTTCATGTCCTATTATTTTCCCTAATTCTCACGACGCGCAATTAGACGCACACACTCATGCGGCGCTTATTCGCATATCTTTATCGTACCAACAAGCGGTACCATCAGACGCGTGCGAAGGCATTCTATGTGTACATATTAGTGACCTGCGTCGTATCACATATGAAGCATAAGGTGAAAACACGGCTACACCCAGAGGTAGCCCCATATGTCTACTATAAGGCGGTCACAATAACTCGTCAGGGTGTGCTAGGTCGCATAGAGACGATGCATGGGGTCTCCTGTACAAAGACGTATGAGGAATCATTGTAGTAAGAGACTTATAATGATTAGTGGTAGAGATACAGAGATTGCAAGTGCTCGAGTTCTCCACACGGGGAGTATTTACATATATATGTTAGCGCCTGGGAGAGATAGAAGAGCGTGGCTACAAGACATAACAGATGAACGCTCAACAAGATCGTAGAGGGAATTGGTCCGCACACATACTCTATCAAACTGCAGAAAAGATGTTCTACATTGTCGACCAGAAGCCTAGCTGCGTCTACCCGCCACATTGTATTGCGCGATGGGCGACGCAATGGGTAAGGCTGGGAATTACTCGTGCGGCCCAACTCCCCTGGGTCACTCTACCGCTGTTCTCTACGTATCCCTATAGATCAATCAGGTAATGACTCTTACGCGTCTGCTGCCTCATCATACTCCGTCACGGCTCGCCTCTCTCTACAGAGCTAGAGTGCCTCAGTCTACTCCATAGAGGAGTCTCTCTCGATACGTTCATCTCGGGTATCTAGTCTCTCTTCTATATATATTAAGTCTCTTAGCTATTAATGACTCTAACTCACCTTATCTCATATTAGATAAGGAGAGTGGAGCCGGAGCCCCCCCAAAAGTGAGAGAACAGTACTCATACAAGGGCGAATAAGGCCCTTATATAACCTGAACAGAACTCAAAAAAGTTACAGCATGATATAGTTGTTAAAAAGAATTACCCTCGACTAACCACTATAAAACAGATGACTCCCTCGCTTCTTATAGGCCACTATTATAACTTAGCAACTCACATATGTCAATATATGATATGATCTTATCCTAAGTATATATATTTGATATGTTTATGTTTAAGACATAGAAATGTTTATGTATATATCACAGTTAGTAGAGAGACTCAGTTTAGAGCTATATTATACGTTACGAAGATAATAGGTATAAGTATTAGTGGAGATGTCTTTGAGAGTGAGTATGTAGAGTAAGTCGTAGTTTATTAATAGAGTTAGAATATATTACAATGTTGCGGTGACCCCACCGGGAATATACCTCATTCCGGATCCCAGACTAAGTATGATTGAATCGCGTATTTAGAACTTGATAGAACGCAAGAAAGTTGAGGTCAACTCACTAGACCAGTGCATTAAAATGTACAGAGAGTAGCATGAAATTGGAGGAATGTGTGAGTAAATTTAGGTACCAAGTGTGTGAGCGGTTGGTCATCGGGCATAAGAGTGAAACAGAGTTGGAAGTACAGCTGAGGAGATCGTTGCATGGCAAAGTAGGAAATAAAGTTGGGAGATCAGAACGGAAACCTTGCGGGAACACCACAATTAACAGGAAAGGAGGAAGAGGATGTTCCATCAGAGTGCTGATTTAGAGCGATCGGAGAGAAAACTAGACAAGAGTAGCTAAGACAGAGAAAGAATGAAAACCCAAAAGGAAGGCAGGAGAAGCTATTATAGAGATATAGCTAAAGGTGCAGACACCAAGACGTGCCACACGCCGGCGAACGAATATCAAACAAGTTTTATACACTTTCGTGAATATGTTCGACAGCCGCACAACGCAAGACATCTCCTGACTAATTTCATTCGAGGCACAAAAGAGTTCACCACTTGTTATACATCCTGTGATTTGAGGCAAGAATAGTAGACTCCTCATTTTAATCAGCTTACGATAGGAAATGATTTACTCGTTCACACAGATCGTGATCCCCTCGATTTCGAAATACGTGAAGCATACATCATCTGATGTCATATCTGATATAAGAAGTGAGATATGAAGCGATACTCCTAGTTCGATTTCTCAGGTTACTGTGACATCGAGGACGATATTACCCTGCGTGATTTAACTGAGAAGGAGATTGGTATTAGGTATATTGTTTAGTTCTGTGACATACATTGAGGACGCATATTACATAGAGGAACGATGCACTGAACGCTTGGTTAGAGGTCATACATAGAGACGTGCTTAATACTTCCTTTTCGGCTAATGTCTACGCGGACTCAGCAGCGCGTACGTATAGGGAGTCGCTCTCTAATTTAATTTAGTTAGTATAATTGTGTCATGTGCGCGCTTATCTCTAAGCACCATTAAGGATAGATAGTTATCACTATAGTTGATATTAAGGATCCATAGTGCACATTGAATAAAATTTGGCTTAGAGTATTGTATACGTAAGGATCCAGGGCGCTGTCTAGATACTCTAGCGATAGCACACTCCCTTCTAAAACACGGGTAAGGATATGTCGACATTCTCATAGGGGTACTCACACTAGCCTTACCTAGTTACGCTTCCACTCAGTATCATCTATGTTAGTTATCCCTATCCGTATAACAGTACTAACGCATTACATGTGTAATCACTCAATTGAGTAAAGACATGGTGCAATAACCTGAGGGAGATAGGAGTAGGAGGGTAGGGAGATACTCAGTAATATCGTCCATGGAGCATTAATTTCATATAGTGATATTATATTAGGTATGTGAACTACACATAATGTATAGTACATAGGTCACGCAATGAGATATATTGAGTACCTTTTTCAGAAGTAGAGGCAGCCTAATATATATTATATATATATATTATATATAATATTCAACTAATAGAGCTTGAGCTGATTATGTACGACGTTCATTAGAATATATTATCTAGTAAATATATGAATAATAATTATATCATATAAGTATATAATTAAGTATTTTATCTTTATATTAGGACATTATATACTATTATATATATATATATATATATATATATATATTAATATTATACTATATATAAAGTATATATATCTACTGAATAAGCTATATAAGTAGCAACTGTCATATATATACTAAGCTTCTATATATATATATATTACTAATTAATCATAATATATATATATATATATAGTAATATAAATATAATATAATAGTAATAGTCTATCTCATGCTTTTATTATATAATTAAGCTTAATATACTTTTTTTATTTAACTTTTATAATTTATACAAAAAATAAACAATGCGTAGCTTTTACTATAGCCTACCTGATGTCATTCACGATCTAGAGATATCACTTTCCGCTTATATATTATACGGGGGTCAACTATCTCAATATATAAAATGATTTAGTGACTACAGCTGAGATTAACCAATACTATATGTCGCTACTGGTAAACAATATATTAAATAACATATTTATAGTATAGCTATTATACTTGCAACAGAATTTCAACCTATATATGACTTAATATTACTAAGTATATTTAGGAGCTCAACGAATACAGTCATCCTATTTTATTAATATGGGATTTTTAATATAATTAATGCATTTACTTAATTGTGCTAGGAATATTTCTTAAACTTTTTATATATATGATAGTTATATTCATTTATATATAATACATAACTATATCATGCTGCTGCTTCAATTTTATTCATGACATTTGTAAAGTTTATTCAGACAAAATACAATTAAAAAATTTTTATATGATATATCATGATATTAAATACAATTATTATAAATATTTTTTAATAATAGATAAGTATATCTTGTTAACCACTGACTTAGATTATTACACTCCATCACTCACGGGCTCAGATGCTCGCTTAACAATCAAGTCCGGAGGAGACGACTTTAGAGACATCGTTTAGGACGTCCGAGCGATGTTACGAAGCCGCAAGCTCAGACGATTGACGCGCAATATAACTCTATTCATGGTCTCTTCCACCTCCGTACCTAGCGCATTGTGTGTATACTCCTCCTTTGAATATTATACCTATACTCCGAAACTCTTGATACCCATCATATATAGGACTTATATAAATATTTAGTTAGTGTACTATATAATCATTAACTAGTAAAATTACACTATCCTTCATAATATATCTTCTAATATATCTAAATATACAATAAGATTACGAATATGTGACATAAAGAATAGAATTTTGTATAGGTTATATTTTTTAATACTTCCTTGTATTAGATATAGTCTACATAATTTTAACCATTATGATATATATATATTAATATTTATATATATATAAATAACTATATATATTATTATATATATTATCATTCATATGATTATAATATTATATATAACTAAATATTAATTAATATATTGATATATTATATATATAAATATATTATATATTAATTATACTATAGGTACTATATATATGTATGATTTAGTATTGTATGTATTAGTGTAATATAGTTATATATATATATATTATTATAGATATTTATGTTATATGATATATATATATATATATATATATATATATATTGATATTCATATTATATATATTATATTATATATATTATATTATAATCTTGTAGTATTATATTCTTCCTAAATATTACAGCTATAATCGTACATCATTCATAACCTCAAAGGATTGAACATACGTAAATATACATTGATAAGCGAAGCGTATATAATATTTGTCATGGTGAAGCTGTATAGTATAAATAATATTATTTAGTATTAAATTATTCTATAATATATGTAATATATTTGTATTTTATAAACCAATGGTATAATTAAGAAAACTTAAATAAGTGATGAAGATTTTTATTATATTTTATATATATTATCATTTATTTACTATATAATTATAAATTCTATGAAAGAAGAAATGAGTATATATATATTGAATAACGTAATATGAATTCGATTATTAATTGGCATCTGACTATAAGATAGACGAAAATAATATGAATGATAGTATCGTAATAGATAGTTGCGACAGATCCTGAGAACTGTTTCATTTATATTTTGAATATTATAAAGATATTGGGCAGAACTCGTATCATGTATCAATATTCTTTTTAAAAATTGTTTTATAATTTAATAAAGGCGTGGCAGCAAATACTTGAAGTATAGAAATTATAATAATTTTCTTCTTTTTTCTTTTTTTTTTTTGGCAAGATTTTAGAAATATATTGCCTGATATCTAGTCAAAAGATCTCTGGAAATCGAAGCATCTTTATTAAGTAAAAATGACTTTTAAGCAGTTTTCTGGGAGTGGAAACTAACCCTTCCTGAGAAGTGCAGATAATAATGAAAAACTGTACATTAATGGGAAATTAATTTGCACCTCTCACCACCTCTTTTACCCTGTTCAGACCACAATTGAAATGTCCACAATTTATATCGAGTACAAAATTCCGCCAGTGCGAACTGAAATGGAATAAAATCTCTCTAAAACCCTGAGAAGTTTATATCCCTTCGATTTCAACTAATTTTAAGGAATTAATGTTTCTCCGAGGAAAATATTCTGCTTTGGCAGTGATTAAAATATCTGAAATGACATTTGAATTCGTAAGTCATATTTCTGAAACAAAATGCTTCACTTAACAAAAAAAAAAAGAAAAAAGATTATAATATATATATAGAAAAATAGAAAATGAAAATAGGAGAGGGATAGTCTTCATTAATGAAACATCACACACAAAGTTATGAACTATTGCATGATAGCAATATGGCAATATAACCACATATACAAATTCGCAAATTAGCACACAATGATAAAGGCATTGTGAGGGATAACACTAAAGTAAAATAGAAGAGTTAGTAAGGAGTAAATAAGGAGGATTGATTTAAGCTCAATGATGGGAGAACGGAACAACAAAAGACAAAGGGTGCCAACTCAGACGGAGAGCTCTAGAAATTCCTTCTCAGACCTCTTACAATTCTTTTCCTTCTCCCTTTCCCTTTCTTCTTACTCTATTGTTTTATCTAGGTCTTTCCTAGTCTCTTCCAGCTGTCTATGCATTCTATGGCATTTTTCTGCGCTTCTGTTCAATAGGAGAGAGCCCCCCAGTGGTCGCCCGTACTTAGAACACGAACCAACTCGAGACTCACGTCTCCGAATAAAAAACTACAAAGATCTCGTTCAACCTTTCTCTATTTTCAGATCAATCAATTTGTGAATTTTTTTGTGGGGCATGGCGTCGCCCGGCGCGAAACAACAAGCCAAAAAGCATAGAGACGTATTATCGTCTCCGACGTAGGTATTGCCGCTCACTCTATGGAGACTTACAACAATATGGGGCGGACCAAATACAAAAATTTTTATCCAGACTCAATTAAACGAAAACAATCATCGATACTTAAATTTATTCACAGAAGGGGGTCCACTTATCAGTCAGTAACGACCCAGCAAGTGAAACGTAACTTTCGGTATACAAGGAGTACATCATCTATACAACACAAACAAAAAGACATAACCTACTCAAAACCTTATTAAGCTAGAAATAACGATAACTTCTATATATTTAATAGAATACATCCTAAGGTAACATGCGGTGTGGTGCGAGACCGGTGCGGTGCGGACTCGGGAATCCGCAGAACGGAGACGCAGACATGGTAAAACATCAATCAGAAGTGATCGGCCCGCTTGGAGAGTCTACTTCCTTCGACAGATCACTTAATATAAATTATTCTCATAACAAAAACATAAAGTGTAAATGATGATATGTCAACGACAAGCCGCAGCACAGACTATGAGACACTGCACGCCTATCTCTCAATCAAGCATAAAACAGACCATAGACTAAATAAGAAGGTAAAGACACTAACGAGGAATATACGGCGTTTCGGAAAGTCCAACAGGTCATAAAACGGCAGTTAGCTACAACTATTTGCTCATTCTGCGGCGGGCAGCACCCTCATAACACAAAGATATACTCGGAGCACCAACCCACTACAATCATAAGCTCATTAAAATATTATAAAATAAACATAAATACACCCATAGTACCGTTTTAGAACCGATTACCTTCTATTCATGCAATATAGAAAATAGGAGTGGTCATTGTAGCGGAAGTGATGTCACGATTACCTTAAACATGCGTATTAAATCAGAAGATGTGAATATATATTTAAAGAAAATTAATAATTAAACTAACTTTTTCCTGTATATACATTGTGTGAATAATCAGTGCTAAATTGTTACAAAACACGACCTAGAATATATACGTATTTAAGTATGATTTTAGGTGTACAGATCCCGATTACGTATTAAATCGATTGCAACACCCTCATAAAAATAGATCTACTTCGATCATTTTTAATAAACTTCAGGAAAAAAAAAATAGGATAAAGTTATTTTCCCCTTTGGGGGGCTTTCGAACCCTTTTTGGTGTGTAAAATCCATGAGATTAATAGTTATCAAAACCATTCGGAAGTCGGTCTTTCAGACCTTAATGTCGGTTCGATCTGATCTTGAAAACCCAAACCTTAAGAACAACGAATTAAACACCTTGACAAACCAATGTTTACTAATGTTGCTTTCAAGGCTATACATTTGCATACAACTCTGAAATAATTCAACATCCGGGTTCACACTTATCTCGTTCGCGCCAGGAATGTGACGTTAGGCCGTACATTGTTGCTAGCATCTCCCTTTAGCTAATTAATTAGTAGTTACTAATTATATTATCAATCATTATATCAATATATACCTATTTTATGGAGGAGTTGATTTGATATAATCAATATATATATTATTCTATATTATATAACTTATATTATTAGGATATTATAAGTATATTTCAATTATAATTTTGAATATATAACTGATATAAATAATATTTATTATTATTTATTTTCTCTTAAAATAGGGTATAAAAAATGAGCTAATATTATTACCTATACGTATAGAGTATTACTAGTATACTATATTGGAATCTATATAATTAGTATGGTCATATACTATATTGTAAATACTTTAAAAAACAATTAATTAAATATTTAGAACAATATTAATAAGATTTAAACTTTAAACTACAGGACTCTGTTGTACCTCCTACCATCATATAACCGTAGTTGTTAATGTTTTATTTTCAGTATTACAAGATTAATTAATAGACTACATTTTTACTTAACCACTTTTCTTCTAATATCTATTGGTCTTGGGAATTAAATACCTTCGTGTTCTGTAGGATTGTGGGTTGTAGCTTATGTTTCCCAGAGCGTTCTTGAGAATTTATTCTTATTAACTATATTTGTATAACACACCAATTGTCCTCTTATTAATTACTACTTAATTAATTAATTTGAATTAATTGTTTTATTACATTAACTCATCAATAAGTCTTGTTTTACACTTGAAGGACTCAGCAATGGTTAAATGACACTGACAAAAAAAAAAAAAAACATACGCAAATCAACTAAAAAAAAAAACATCTTATTATTAGCCCTGATTAAACCTTTGGAAAAGGTATGGCAATACTACATTACTTGTAATTGATCCCGTAGTTAGAAAGATAGGAATGTTGAGGAGGATTTTGGAAAGCATGTATAAGAACGGCAATTGTATTGTAAGAACAAGATACAAAAAGAGAATAAAAAAATAAACCATTTCTCTTCTTCATCGTACCCTAAAATTATCATTCATGATGATTTACGTGTTCATCACCGCCAATGGCTTTCCTGTATTTGTAAAGAAGAAGCTGATGAGCTTGCCAAACAATTCCCTAACCTCTGCAAACTTGGGCCGTTAAAGAAACTTCCACTCGTGTCTCATAAGCACCTGTTGAAGACTGCACATAGGTACTAAAAAACTTTTTATATAGAATATTGCCTTGGCGTCAAAATGTAACTCTGTTCTTCAATGTTATTTTTGCTCCTCATTGGGTTTTTTGTATTTATGCTCAATATGTATTTCAGTATTTACACCAAACAGATCCATCCTTCTAAGAAGAGAAGACAAATTATTGACTATTTGGGTACTTTCGTCAATATTAGATCGAATTTTTTGAGGTATACTTCCTCTTTGGGTGTTAAAAATAAATTATAGAATAAATAATGTGCTGCTAAGAAGAAATCGTTGGGTAAACGGTCTCTACATGCTAACCAAAAGTTAAGAGTGAAAAGTGCATGAAGGGCGAGAGTCCTCTCTGAAATAGATTGTGTGCAATAATGGGAATATTGATAATTTTTGAATGTTCAATTTGGAATTATAGTAAACACTCTCAACTCGTGAACATTATAAATAGAGGGACAATAGTTTAATAGATTTGACTATGCGATTCAAACATGTCTACTGAGAATGAACCAAAGTCTTAAATATGTGTTCGACTCTTATTATTAGGACCATAGTATCTTCTGAAATAATTTGGAGTGAAAAAGTGGAGTGCCAAGAATTCGCGGAATTTTGAATACAGAAAATTGGCATTCTTTTTAACTTTTCAAATGAGCAGCAAATGTTTATAATATTGATAATCAATGGGATTGAAATGTCAGTTTGTACTATTGAAGAGAGATGCAACTATACACATCTCATATAATATCTCCGTTTAATAATTATTGGAATGACGTCTAAGTCATTCAGATAATAAACAGTAAAAAAAATATGTGCTTGAACGCCAATTTGGAAATACACCAATAACATTTGCAAACTCTGCGTAACTTTCTATAATTTTAGTTAACGGTTCGCCAACATTCTATGATTTGAACTGCACCGTTGAAAGACAGATCCAATCTAAAAATAGCAGAACTAAGTCTGGAATTAGTCTCCCTTAGATTGTTATTTGTTTTTTATTAATTATTTTTCTTTTTATTTTTCTTGATTTATATTTTTCTATTGAAATAAAGTGTTGTCTGATATATGGTTAAGAATGGTTGAAACTTAGTGTGAAGGTGCAGTATGGATAGGACAACGGTTTAAAATAACAGTCAGAGTGTCTATTTGAAAAGACATTGTCCATATTATGTCTAAATTAATCTATAATTTTAATCAGGATTCTGAAGTAAAGCTTCTCACTTGAATATGGCTAAAAAATATAATGCTAGAGTATCGAGTGTCAATTTTGACATACAATTAACAAGAGACGGAATCTTGAGAACTTTGTTTGCCTGAGAAAGGACAACAGTACTTTGATTTTGATACAGTTGAGAGAACAATGTCCTACCAATATAGGATCAATATGCTGGAAATCAACCGTTCTTTTCTTTAATAAGAGTAAGCGCGCATTAGTTTAGTTTCTGTCACATAAAAGGGTGAGAAAAAAATAGCATATTTATTTAACTAAATGCATTGAAATGGATATAACACAACATATATTGCAGTTACGACGAATACTTTAAATTCCTCGTAACTGTATTTAATTTTGAACTAAAGAAATGAAGACATTCGGTGCATCGATGTGAGTCCAAGCATCGATAGGATTCATAATATCCTCTTCTATTGCCGATTTTTCCATCTTTTCATTGTTTTATAGTTGGAAGGATAGTGCTATCATTTCACCCTCTGTGGAAGCTTCGCTCCTGTCATTTGTTCTAATGGTTCGCCAAGTCACACTATTGATCTGGAACGTGAATGGATAAAACACATGTGAAACACTTAGATATTGCTTATATATACTAGTATGATATCGCAATTGTTTGCTAAGATCCATAGTAATGGTACTTCAGAAATATGTGGTGTAAAAAAAATGGAATGCAATTGAGTGCCTAGTTATGAATATATCCATTAAGTCAGTTGCAACTTCACTATGTACGTATTTTACTATGAAGGCAAAATTTGTATTATATTATGTTTATTTATTGGTTTTTATCTTTTTATTTAGGTACAAAAGTAAATAATATGTAGAGAGGCTACTTGAACACGATGGTGTAAAATAATTTAACGGGCTGAATGCAAATTGGGTATATGATTCAATTAACGATTGCATCTTGTAAATGGTTTTTATAATTAGGTGAGGAAAGTACAATCATTCATCTTTGATTGACAACAAGGATTTGATAAAATCGCGAGGTGTCATTATTAAATGAAAGTGTAAGAGTGAAATCATAATCTTCCTTCTTTTTTTTTTTTCTCTGGAATGTATTCAGAGAGATTTAGGACACTAGTCAATATAAATAATGCTGTCAAGATCTTATTCAAGAATTTGAAATTTTTTTAAAATTATATTTAACAGAAAAATCGTTGCGAATCTCTTTATACGAGAGGGCTGCGAAGAACAAGTAAAAAATATTATTGAAACGGTCATCAGAGAACTATGCGGATTGATACCAGGCTTCTCTATACATTTATAATGTATAATAATTCCCTTGGCTCCGACTTCCAATAACTGTGGGAAATGTAATATAGAAACTCGATTGACCGACTCCATCTAACCTACACCGCGACTCCGAGACCCCTGAATCTGCATATTTTTTAGAATATCAATTACATGACATCACGGGTCAGGAGCCAGCATTCTAGAATATATTTACGTTTTTCAGCTAGATATGCGCAGACTCGTGAACTGTTATTAGCATATTTATTAGAAGATTCGCAATAGACTCGTCGGTCTAAGTCTCATCATTTTGAGATCTTCTCCAGGTTTATACTTATAAAAGTATAATTTAAATGTTTCTATTATTACTTTAGGTTATGAAATGAATGTTTTATAAATGACAGTAGTTAATGCGTTTACAGTAAAGTGGTGGGGTTTGATTGAGATCTGCACTTACATGGACCTTTTGAGCGGGTGAGCTACGTAATTCGCTGGTCAGTGATGAGATTTAATTTAAATATGGATTTCTGTTACGGAGTTCAATATGGGTGTTTTTGCGATGGGGTTTGTAGCTCTATAGGGATGGGTCTACCGTGGGTCGACGACACGTTCTTAATCGCAGTAAAGCCGTACGCAAGGTACTTCCATGCACATATGCCGGCACATAAGCAGGATCGCCAATAGGATTTGTACTTCCAGGGCACCTGTACTACCTGCGCCGTATTCTATTGCTGGTTTTCTTCGCAAGTTTTCGGGTTTTCTATTAGCTCATAAGTTTATGGACATTTTTTTTCAGTTCGTAATGATTTCAATAACATAGTTTTTCCATATTACAAATGTTTATTAGTCATATGAGTCAAAACATGTATTTTTCTTATTCTTTATTTGGGCCTATATATATATATATGATTTTATAATGGATCCTAAATATTCAAAAAGGCTGAGCTTCTCTTTTATTAACGGACAAAGGTATAGTAAATCTGGGGTCATACAATATTATGTTTTGATGTTTATCACGAATTATTTATTATATAATATATTATAAGAAACTCCATTATATCCTATATAATTATTATTTAATACTTATTTACTATATTTAATATTAAATATATATTAATTATATATATTATATTATACGTATAATTATTATATAATATATTATATATTATATATATACTATTTAATATATAATATATATATATATTTATATATATATATATATATATATATATAAATATATATAATAATAATATTAATTATATATATAATTATCAAACAAATAAATAATTTTTATTATATATAACTGAATATTATAAAACGAATATTAGAGAGATTAATTAAGAACCTACTCTAATGCAGTTGCCATTATTTACGTTGAACGAATTTTTCTAAAAAGTATAATTAATATAATATTACATATCAAAAATTTTATTTTATTATTTTTCATTACGTTCAAATTAAAACTCGTAGTTAAGAACTACTAAACTAGTTTATATATATATTATAATATATTATTGTACTGAATTTATTGATTTGACAACTTTAATATAAATGTTTTATTATTATTAGCCTGTGTAATTTATTTTAATTATATAATATTAAATACATAATATTATAATATATAAATTTCATTCTATATAGATTTTATTTATCAGTTAATTTAAAGAATATTATTATAGATAAAATTATATATTTATTATATATAAAAAGAATTGTAGAGAAGATATACTTTAAAGCCTGTAGTAAATTATGTGGTGCAAGTAAAATAATTTCATATATTAATAAATAAAAATAGTTGAATATTATTATAAATGCATAACATATTAATTTATAATAATATATATAAAATAATACTATAATAAATAAACTTATTTAATTCATCTATATAGTTATTTACATTTCCATATCATCTATTGTCTACTATTTTATAACAAAATATTATAACATAATATATAAGTTATATAATTATTATAAGAACTCTTATTTATAAAAATATAATTATATAACATATAATTAATTAATAATATATATTATAGATAGTATATTCTATTCAAAATAAGAAAGTTGTTATTTTGCGTAATAAGTATAATCATCATAAACAAAGACTATCATAGTCACAAACGCATTATTCCATATCGTAGCACAGTTGACCCTTTTAAGTATTTCCGTTATAAAGCATTCATCAAATACCTAATCACTAAGAGCTTCACTTCAACAACTTCACAAAGTGAACATCTCATAGACTGAGAAGTGTCAAAGAAAATGGAGGACAATCCCTATAAATATGAAACATCTGGCGAGAAGGATTCCGTTAATAAACCAAGACAAATACAAATAAACAATCGAGACAAATGTTGTTTTAATTAAAAAACAATCAATTAAAAAATATAAGAGTATTAATATTTTTGTATTATATTATATTCAGTATAATATATATACCTATATATATAACAATAATATTATTAGAAATGAAGTTTATATTATATATATATTATATATATATATGTATATATATAAAAAAAAATAATATTTATATGATAATATATATTTTATAGTATATATATATATATATAAATATACTGTGATTCCCTCACGAATATTTTTTTCTGATATTAGAAAATAAGTATGTATTTTAGTATTATAAAAATATATATAGTATAGTAATATATATATTATTATTATATATAATAACACATACACATACAACACAACACCACACACACAAACCACACAACGTGAAGGGAATACACCCTGCTGTTAACGAGTGCTGCTAAGATTTTGCGAAGAGTCCTGCAGCTTCACCAAGTGGAATAATAAACAATACTATCATAAAAACACCCCCCCCCTCACACACCACACACACACACAACATATTTCAAAACTTCATACCTATGACCGCCAGGCGATATTTCCCGCGCATAGAAAAATAATATAATACGAATTCATGTCATTTTTATTTATACTTAACATTTTGTGATGGTTAAAAACATTTTTGCGTTCCTTAAACTGTAAACTCATTACTACCTATTATTATATTACTAACACATATTTCATAAGTCTGTGAATCATATCAAAATGTAACCTATTCAAACTCTATTAGTTCAAATAATTACATGAAGTCATTTCATGGGAGCATACAATTGTAGCGTAATTTTATATAAAACATTAACATTACATTACCTTAAAGCAGTAAATCATAAATCAATTACAGGTGTTTAATAGAACAGTAGGGGATTAGTATGCTATTTTGTTTTACATGCATTTTACTCGCTGAGAGGACTCACTGTGTTTTAATCACATGCTTCTAAACAACATAGTTTTATATAACATTACATTACCTTAAAGCAGTAAATAGTATTAATCAAGGTAGATGTGTTACATTTAGCAACAATGGGGATAATGATATATTGTTTATCAATGAGCTTTAACTGCTTACACTTCATTACTCGTTTTTATCCTAGCTTTAGACTCTATCATGAATTTATTAAATATTACATACTTAAAACAGTTAATCGTTCTAAAATCAAATAGAGGTTTACCTAACACCATATAGGATTAGGGGCATGCGATTTGAGTGATTTCTAGTCTTTAACCTCCTATGTTTTACTGCTTAACTCAATGTTTACTTGCTTTACACACACAATTTTATACATTACATACTTATAAGTATAAATATATAATCAATAGATATGTGGCGTTAAAAAGTTGATTTTAAAAGCAAACGAAAGATGTGAGTGGTAGGATGAATTGGGATGAATAAGATGAAAAGAAAACAAGAAGCTAGAGGGTAAATCGAAAGCGCCGGAAGAGATTGAAATATAGGAGAGAAGATAGCTTGGATTAGTAAGATAAGTGAAGCAGGAAAGAGGTTTGGGGGTTAAAAGACGAAAGCGAAATGGTAATTGAAAACAATACGATAAAAAGCGAAAGAAATGTTTTTGGCAAGAGAAGAAGAAGAAGAAGAAAGAATATAATATACAGAAGTATCATGCTGCTCATCGATACCCCAACGAGAGCTTTACATCCACTCAAAGGCCTAGTCTGAGGGAAGAGGATGAGGTCACGGCTTAGAACGTTATAATTAAACCCTCTAAATGGTGAACCCCATAAACTGTTATTACAAAATGATTAATGTAGTGTGATAGATGATGTTACCGGCTTAGGCATGGTAGAATAACCCTCTAAATGGTGGACATCAAAACTGTTATTACAATTAAGACGATAGTGTGATCGATGAGGTCCACCGGCTTAGAACGTTAGAAATAACCCTCTGAGCGGACATCAAAAATTGTTAATACAAAATATTAATGATTAGATGTGATCGATGATGTCACCGCCTTAGAACGTTAGAAATTACCCTCTAAGCGGTGAACATCAAAAGTGTTTATAACAAATTAAGATGATAGTGCGTGATCAATGCGACACCTGACTTAGAGCGCATATGAACAGCGTAAACATTGTTGCGGAAAATTGTTTACCTCTAAGGGGGTAAACATTAAACATGTTTAATTTGAAGTTTGGCGCCCCAAATATCCTTTAAAGATGTACTTTTTAACATAATCAATGAAAAATCTCAATAGTTCGTTTAATTTCACCTTATCTAATTCTAAGTATCGTTTTAATAAAATAAGATTTCGGTATAAGTTCACAGACCAATTTCCTTAAAGGGTTTATCTAACTTTTTCTTGAATAAATCGATGTTGCCGCTTTTCACTATTTCATAAGAGAGACTATTCCACTTCTCAATTACAATCGTAAGTGAAGAAATTCCTTTGCTATAATTGTTTGAAATCGTTTATGACAAAGTTTATGCCGTCTAGATCGTGTTCCATAGTTATAATCATATCTGAAGAATTGCCTGTAATCGATATTTTCAAATTTATTTAGTATTTTGAAGACTTCTATTAATTTCCTCTCAATCTTCTTGTCTTCTAAGGAATGTATATCTAATTCGCGTAGTCGTTGGTCGTATGACTTTACCTCTCAATTCTGGTATTAATATGGATGCGATTCTTTCAATTCTTTCAATTTTTTCTAGGTCCTTATGAGGTTATGGACCACAAAAATGCACTGCGTATTCCAGGATGAGGTCTGAATACTGAAATGTTTTAATAAAGAGGAAGGTATTTATATTTTGGTAGATAATATTCGAAGTTTCTGGCAATAAGCCTAGAGCTTTATTTGCTTTCTTAACAGCTGTCAGCACATGTCTCGCAAACTTTAAATTCCTTATGAATTAATAATCCGAGATCTTTTTCCTCATTGACAACTTTTATAACTGAGTTCTGCTTTTTTGTATCGTATTCACTGTTCCTACTCCCAAAATGTATACCTTAACAGTTATCGTATTAAATTTCATTTGGCCGATGTTTTGACGCAATTTACAATCTTGTTTCAAGATTCGCTTTTGGAGTAATTGATAGTCCGTTTGCTCTACTTATAATGATGCGATTTTCCAAGTTTCGTATCATACGCAAATTTCGAAATATTGCCTAAAATATTATCATCAATGTCATTTATATTTTTAATGAATGGTATTGGACCCAGGACAGACCCTTGGGGTAACACACTTAATAAACATTCCCCCATCTTGAGTCATTCACCATTAATAACGACTCGTTGTCGTCGTCCAATAACCAATTTTGAAATCCAATTTGAAAGCCTTCCTCGGTAATACCATGAGCTTCTAAAGCTTTCAAATAATCTTTGAATGGTGGTGGATCATCGTGGTTTAATCAGGAACTGCTTTTTGAAAAATCGTAAAGTGTATATTAACATTCAAAAGATCCAAGTTATTACAAACATCGTTAAAAACCGAGTGTAAAGGTGTTTTGGTGAATTTCTAGAATGCATGTTCTATTTCTTCTAAACCCTGTGTTTGGGATTTTGTAGCAATTGCATTGAAAAGCACCGAGAATGATACTCTGCATAATGGGAGTAGTTTTCTTTGCCATTAGTTTAAGATTTTGCCAAGATGGAAAAAATAAAGAATATTGACACCTGTCATTAGGGGCGCTTACGATCTCCTTTTTTTGAAAATAGGAGTTATATTTTTGCAAGTTTGAAATTATGAGGTACAAACCTTCTTGTAAAGACTATTGAAAAGCACGTCAGAGGTTTTACTAATATATTCTTCAAATTTTTTAGATGCATGGGATAAAATCCATCTGGTCCAGGTGACTTATTTATTATAGCTTATCAATTTTGAAAGCAACTTCCTCTCTAAAATTTCCAATGTATCTAAAATACTATCTGCATGAAAATTCCCGTACGTCTTTCATGTTAGGGACATTATCTAGATTTTCTTTCGTAAATACTAGGAGAAAAAATATTAATAATGTTTGCTCACAACGGCATTGTTCGACTTTAGGTTTCCGTTATTTATCCAGTAGTGGTCCAATGATTCCTTATGGAACATTTTATTTTGACGTAGTTGTAAATTTTTAGGATTATTTACTCTCCGGCGCATATTATTTCAATAGTTTCCTTTTAATAGCACTATTAGTCTTTTGCAGTTTCGACGTTTGTTGTTAGCCAAACTTGTTAATTATTATATTTTTCATTACTGGTGGAGAAGACTTCCAGCTTATATAGAAGTCTTCGTTCTTTTCAAGAAAAATGAGAGGAGGAGCTTTTTCTCTTGGTGTTATATTTTTCAGTTTTGTTTCATTTTATATGAACAAATCTTTTTTTTTTCATTATTATATGTTATAATCATTTGAAAGTCAGCAATAGACAAGCTATGATGAGGAGAAGAAGAAGAGAAGAAGAAGAAGAAGAAGAAGATAAGAGAAAAGAGATAGAAGGAAGAGAAGAAGAAGAAGAAAGGAAGAAAAGAAGAAAAGTGCACCAAAATCAAAAGGACAACGATGAAATAAACAGAGGTAAAAAGATAATAAAAAAAAGAAAAGTTTAAGAGACAGTAAAAGACCAAAAAAGTAAAGAAAGAAAGGAGAGGAAGAAGAAGAAGAGGAAAAGAGGAAGGAAGAGGAAGAGACAGGAGAAGAAGAAGGAAAGAGGAAGAAGGAAGAGGAGAGGAAGAAAGTAAAGATAAGTGAATATAGAATAGAAGAAGAAGAGAAGAACTACAGAATACAGATCACCGACTAGCAAAGACTTTACAGGCCACTCATAGTCTGTTATGTATTTTTGTTTATTTATTGTTGGATGTTGTCTACTGTTATTTTGTTGTAAAAAAACCTGTTAAGTAAATTTGTTTAACAACCCAAATTTTTAAAGCTATTTTAAATTACATATGTCTCAGCTGAAGGATAAGTTCAGATCTGCTTTCCAAGCAACAAAGCATCATAGAAATGAAAGTATTATTGTTTATTTATTGTGTTGTGATCGATTTGAACACCGTCTTAGAACAGATATGTTCTAAGTGCGGTGAACATCAAATCTATTTACTACAGTATAAGTGTGACATTAGATAACCGCTTAAGAACAGATTATTCTATGCGGAAACTCAAAGCCATCACTACAGCCATTCAGCGTGATCGAATATCAACAGTCTTTAGACATATATGTTTCTTGCGGATAACATCAAAAGCCACTTACTAACAGTTAGTGATTACAGTTATTTGTAAAAGATGTCTATGTCGGTAAACAATCGAAGGTATTTAATTACAGGTTAGTGCGATCGATGATACCCATATACTGAACGGATACTTTGCAAGCCATGACATCATAGCCTACTTATACAAAGCCGTTAATTCTTTTTTTTAC
>JABUQX010042897.1:0-20000 GCA_015478945.1 Trachelipus rathkii
CATCATACATTATTTTACTCACATACATGAATGAAAGTATCATTACAATGAGTAAATATCCATCCAAAACAACTTTAACACACCATGAGAGGTAACAGAGGTATTAAATATTTCTACCATATAATATAAAAATATAATGTTAAACTAAGACTGGAGAGTAGGAAAACAGACACTAATTTGATACTAAGCCAACACGCCTAACACATTAGAATATATGGCTTAAGGAGAATCGTTCTCTAAAAAAGAAATTAGTCACATCTATACAATCTCATCAAGAACAATTGAAGATCTATCAATCACGATGAAACAACCACAAAGGGACTAAGGTTCATCGGCACTATCTTGGTAAAATGACGAGTAAAAGAGGGATAAAATCAAAAATCACTGGATCGGGTCCCAAGTTGAAGATATTAAGAAAGTCACTTCACTCGAGTATTAAACCCCACCGGCACATGAAATTGAGTCTAATAATGAGTCCGTTATTAACACAGTATAAATAATAAATATAAATCAGCTATCATTTTAACTATGATAAGCAGAAGACGTTATATCCAGAAAAGACTTTAAATCCGTTCATTACATGAGCTTAAGTTAATCAGATGACGCCAAGAGAAACTTAATTTCATCTTTAGGGTTGCCAAAGCACTATATCACATAAACTCCCATTCAATGCACTACACATAATAGATATAATATTTTTTTTTTTATGAATACTGATTGTCAGGGAATAAAATACATGACCGTTACACAAAAATTTTTCATAGCCCATATATATCCATGTTCATTAAGGAAAAGGGTATAAACGATCACTCCTATATAAGTCCCAATGTAATGTCCTTCCTTTATACAATATCATTTTAACGATCACAAGAGCACACCATCCATCTATAACACAGAATATACAGTGTCACTATATCCCATTTAGCCAGAGGGGAATCCATCCACTGGAAGGAAAAAAACGATTGATATTTTAATTTTTATAACTTGCTTCCACTTCGCCCTCGGGACATAAGCCAATGTACAAACCTATATATTTTGTAATTGCCCTCATGGAACAAATCCAGCGAAAAGCTTATAGCAAGCGTTAGGGCGCTTCACTCCATCACCATAAGAAAGAGTAAAGTATGGTCTTCTTATTTTATAGTAATATTTAAGACATACCAGGAACAAGTCAGGTGCGAATTAAAAAATCATAAAAGAAATTACGGATTAATAGTGAATTAACGAAGTAAGAAAATATATAGATCAAAAACTTCTAAGAAGGAATAGAGAGATAATGATTTAACGATAAGTGAGCAACGGATAAGACCAACACATTATGAATATTATTGCCTGAGATATGTATACACCTGTTATCTTAGGCATTTAGTTCAGTTCAGGAATAATGCAATAGAATGCTGAACGTTGAGAAGTTAGATAAACATGTATCACTATAGATACAAGAAAGCGGCGACAAATTGCATTGTATATTTCATATATACTTTCATAACTAACTTCTAATACCACACGGTTCTGGTCCTCACAATACAACACGTAATAGCCACCGGCCCCAGCTCAGAGAGAGGAGAGTGACATCACCAAACATAAATATAATACTAGACACGATATGAATTTTATTTTAGTGAGTAAATGAACTTCAAAGACAATATTTTATTAAACAATAAACACGTCTTACACGTTCGAAGTTTAGTCAAAGAAGAAAGAAGAAAGAAAGAATATAAGAAGTAGAAGAAGAAAGAGGCAGACGACAGATATGTCTGTAGAAGAAGGTATGCGTGTTGTACTAATCGTTCCTGAATCACAAAAGAAACAAGAAAAAATGAATCAGCATAAACTTTCATCGACAATCATAACAAGGTCGCAAAAACAGGAAGGCTTAGGGAGCAAATTACTAAGTTATTAAAGTTAGAGAAATTAAAGCAAAGAAGAGTTAAGGAGATTTTAGGGAAAAATAATTCATAAAATAATATAATTAATATATATATAAAAATAAAAAAAGGATATATCCTAAAATAAAATAAAATCTATATTAAAGAAATATATTAAAACTTGAAAACAAAGAGGCATCAAAGATAAAAAAGTCAATATATAAATACATAATAATAAAAAACAATGTCATTAAGATAAAATTAGAAAAAATTATGGTAATTATAAAATTATTTTAAATATGTAATTGACAGACCAAGAAAAGAATCATAAGAAGAATAACAATAATACAAATAAAAATAAGAAAATAATCAATAATAATAATAATAATATATCTGCATAATATAAAAAATACATTCTTAATAATACAAATAAAATACTAATCATATGAGATTAGATAATTACTTGTTAAGTTCTAATTCTCATATTTAGGGAGTATACTTATTTTTTAAAAGACAAACCATTTTAAAGTTATTAATCAAAATCGATGTGAAATTTATTTTCCAAAACAATTTAATATAAATTACATATGTACGGATAGTTCAGTCAATGCTGAGAATTTAACTTCTATGAAAATTTTTAATTGGTGATAGAGAATTCTGCCTACAATAAATGAGAAGAAAGATCAGGTAAAATCGTGTTTATTTCTTTATTGAGTTCGAAGTTTCGAAGGAATATGCTGTCAGCCCCCATATATCCAAACGAGTCACAGACATTATAAGGTCGAAATACTCTTCCGAGGCATGAAACCAGTGCTTATATATTGAAAAGTTTAGAGTCAAGATGCCCATGTGTGCACAGCTCATCAAAAAACATGATATTAATCTTAATGAAGCTTCCAATAGTCAAACATTCTAAGTACATAACATCTGAAGTAGTAAACACTTTCACATCTAAAAAAAGTATACAAATCATATTTCACACAGCTAGATTGAAGAACTCTCAAACGCAATAATCTTCATTTAATAAAAAATATGCACATTTTAACACGGCCAAGAAATCGTTTATAATCTTGAAACATAAGCTCTTCAAATAAGTCATCGTTTAAAAATTATATAGTGAAAAGAAAGCCATGTAGAATAGCCTTTAGATAAAACACAGCACATAGGCATACTCAAGCATATGTGGATTAAAGCAATGGTTATCTCAAATAAGCATTTTCCAGAACACTCCAATAGATTTGGGATTATTGGCTCTTCGGAAAATGGATCACTGATTAATATAGATCATCTTGAACTTGTGGTATTAGCTTGCATATACTATAACAAGGATGATTAAACCATTTACACGCGACCGTTCACTTTGCAAACCACACTACTCGTTTATCTATCTTTCCTCTCTAAAAGTTCATTAGATAAATCCTAATGAACAGAGCACAAATTGACCTACAGTCTTAACCTTCATTAAATGCTGTCAGTCCCCAATGGACGATATCTCACCATTTCTTAAGTGGACGTAAATTCGCATATAAATTTACGCGCATTACCAACAAAATGAACAACTTTAAGTTTCTTCTCTTAGCATTATACCGTATCTTTCCTATTTCATATAATAGTAAACACGATTAAAAAACTCAAGCAATTATCTTGTCTTTTATCCATCTCGTGAACTCTATATCTAAAAATAGTGTAAGTAGCGTGCTCTTTAGGGTCATATTTTACATATAAAACGATAGCTTGGGGAACAGAACATGTAACTAGAAACTCCAAATGCCACAACAGCATAGTTGGAGCTAGGCAGGAAGTTTAACATAACTTAATTTTCTGCATAATGTATTACTAGCTTGATTGATATTGTAACACAATCTGGATTTATTAAAAAATATCTAGCCCCAATAAAAGAAATTCGGGAAATATATCATACAGGTGAGTCAGGAGAACGATCCTTCAAGTTACTGCTAAACACTGGCTACCATCATAATGTCACATTCAGTTATGGTGGATATTTATTACTATTCGAAAGTAAAATTAATAATCAATACATTGAAATACCATTCTATATGCTGCATTCACTATTGTCAAAATAGCCTAACTTATCTTTCGTATAGGTGGGGGAAGATAGATAATGCTTATGACACTAACTCAATCAAAGACAGCAACTAGATAGCATGTATCGGCGATACAACGAGCGGGTGATGCATTGACAGTATTACGCTTGACATTTCTAAAAGACGTGTACGTATCGGGGCTTTATCATGTCTTTAGGATTTAACCCGAAAAAAAATCGATATCGAATACTCAAAAACAACAAAAAAAAAATCAAATATAGAAATAAAATATATAAATAAAATAATAAAATATTATAATAATAAATATATAAAAAATAAAAAAAAAAATAGTATCTTAAAAATAGATAAATGTTTGAGTTATGTCATATTTTCCATTAGATCTAAAAAGTATATTACTGGTCTTACCCATAATACTAAGCTAAAAATATAAGGGTAAAGCTCATCATGGAAGATACAAGATAAGATATATAGGAATATACAGAATAAAAAACAGATAAGCTGGAAATTGAATTCAATTATAATGAAACACTATGAAAAAAATGTATTATAAAATAGAAAATTAATTAATTATTTTAGGAGTATTTATTATTATTAGTAAACGTTTCTAGAGATTTATACACAAAGATATGTTAAAATTTATAGCAACAGACACCGGAAGGAGTGTCAATAGGTAAATGATGCATACAGATAGCTTGCTAAGAGAGTCACCTAACCAGCAGGAGGATGGAACGTTGGTAAAGGGGATGGAAAAGGTTATAGATAGGTTGTGTAAACACATTGGAAATTAATTTAATGAAAACCATAAACCAGCGATATACATACACTGCAACTGGGGGGAATAGAGAGATGTGAATTAATGACTGAATTTATGTGCGAGGAATGAATAAAATAAAATTATTTTTCAAATCAGAAGTAACTCGCAATAAGGTTCACAAGATAATGGATGGAACAAATCCTAGTAGAATTCGGGAAATTAAAGAACAATTAATGAGCGTAAATCCGTAAGATAGTAGCAATAGAAAGAAATGTTGACATATGAGTATCAATGGATTTAGATAATGTGGTTGAACGGAGATACCTAAGTGAAGACAGAAAAGCAAAAAAACTAAGAAAACAAAAATATATTAAAGGGGAGGATCCGTGGTGAGATTATAGAAAGGAAAACGGATATAAATGAAATAAAAACGAAAAATAAAATAATTAAATAAGAAAATCGCGTTTTACAACAAATAATAGAGAAAGGCAGCAGAGATTCCTTGATAAAATAATCAGAGCGAGAATGGAAACGAGAAAGAATCACAAGTATTGAACAGAAGAAGTAAATAGAGAACAATAAAGAGGGAAACTCTTAATGAAAAGTGGTGAATAAATGTAAAACTAGCACATAACAAGTTAAGTATTAAGGAAGGAATATAGCACAAGAGTGGAAGAAAGGCAACAAGATAACCGTAAAAAATTTAGATAAAAGAGCACAAGGAAGGATTTTAAACGTTATAACAAAAAAACGTCATAAATAAGACAAAAGAAAAATTATGGCATATCAAGATAATCAGAATATACAGTAAATAAACATACATAAACCAGGAGAGAATCGAAATACTTCAGAAACAACGCTTAAAGTTAACGAACAGTAAGTGAAAAGGTGAAAGATTAGAAGAAGATAAGATGAGAGGGAGAGATCACATGGAAGAATGGAATGCTCTAGAACAATGAAGAACGTAAAGGACCGAGGAACAGAAATAACTCAAAACGAAACTAAAAACAGGGTAAGAACATAAAGGGGGAATGTTCTGAAATTGTAAATAGAGTGGGAAACGAATCAAAGACAAGTACCAGAGGAATGGAAAAGCTTATCTATAATTCAATAAATAAGAAAATAGAGATACAACCAGTACAAAACTACAAGGATGACTAACTACAATGAGAAAAAACATATGAAATAAACTAGAAAAAAAAGGCTGAGAAGAGGTAGTGAGCCCACAGGGAAAACATCAAGATAATAGAAAAACAGAAGCAACAAAGGATCTTGTCCCTTGAGAAAACGTTAGAAAATTATAAGATATATAATACAACAATCATATATAGCTTCATAGCGGAGGAAACAGGCTTTTGGGAGATTACTGCCTAGAAGTATGTACGCAGATCTTAGGAGAGGCTCGAGAGAGAAAAGCACGAAAAAAAATTGAACGGGCCAACAGGTGTATAGAATTGCTAAATTAACTAAAACAAAATAGATAAAAGAAGAAATGTTGAGCTGAAACGAAGGCATACACGGATAAACTATGTCACTAATTTATTTGTGATATACCTGGAGTGAAAAAGGACGTAAGGAAGAAGAAATTAAAGCGGGGAATTCGACATATACCGGATACTTTGGGTAGGACGAAGAGTTAGCTAGACAAAGGATGAACATTTTGGCGATAGCTAGAGAAGCCGACGACAAAAGAAAACGAGAAACAGAGATCATGGTGTAGAGTAACAGGAAGAACATGGGAGAGTGATGTTGGAATGACGGAAGGATACTAAAGGATATGGAGAATGTAAATACTTGGAGGAGTTTGAAGAAGGATCAAGATATTGAACGAACAAGTAGGATAGCTTAGTATGGGGAAGCTGTAAGTAACACTGTATCGTATACTGGCTGATGATAGTCAAAGAGGAATCAACTAAACCAGTATATCGAGAGTTTAACTTTCAAGCAGAAAATGAACCCCTCAAAAAGAAAATGATTTCTCAAAAAAAAAGCGAACCTCTCAAAAAATACCCTCATGTAGATATAAAAGACCTCACTCAAAAAAGATTACTCCTCAAAAAACTATCATCCTCAAAAATGACCCCCCACGAAATAACCTCCTCAAGAAATGACCTTCCCAAAAATGAACCCATAGAACAAACCCTCAAGAAATACCTCCCCCAAAAATTACTCAAAAAGATCCTCAAAAAAAGACTCAAGAAATACCCCATAAAAATGATCCTCAAAAATACCTTAAAAAAATACCGGGGGGCCCTGGAATTGCCAACGGTAACGATATTTTGTCAAATATGATTTTTTTTATTCATAAAAAGGATATGTATTCCTTCTTGGAATTGCCCGGAAGCGGTCTTTTAGTTATTTTATATTTAAGAAGATCCATTTAAAGGATCGATAGAAATTTTAATGATAAATTTAAAGGCTTAATGAAATTTAGTATTATGTTTCAAACAAGAGCTAAAATATTTATTCCACCATTCATCACCAAAAATACATATGATCTGGTTCTTTACTAAATGTGTTTTGTTGATAAAATGTTTACAACCCAACAACAAATATATATAAAACTACAGTTTCAAAAGCTGGTTCTAACTCCAAACCACGTTCTTTCGTTGCAACAATTCTGTTCACAATCCTAAAGACATCCATCTATCCTAATAGTCACTTAAGAAACAGTTCAATTGTATGAGCAATCTTACACATTCTGGAGAGGAAGTGCCATGATCATAGGGAAATATAATTGCTTTCCTCCGGTTTTTAAATCTTGAAAAAATTTAACATATCCTTAACCAGTTTTTAAAATCAAATTTAAAATATGAAAACCCAATAAATCTTTGGCAAAAAAAAATATTAAAACTATACTTTATTAATAAAAATTAATTCACATATTAAATAGATATAAAAAATTAAAAATCTACAAATTATAAAAATAAAAATAAACGATATTTAAAACATATACAATTATAAAAATATCATATAAAAAAATAAAAAAATCCGATACTAAAAAATACAAGTACGAAACCGGGCAATTCAAAAGCCCAAATGACTCCTGCATAAAAACCTTCTCAAAAAAACGAGACCTTCAAATGACCTTCTCAAAAAGACCTACTCATAAAAAACCCCCCGAGAAAGACTCCTCAAAATTATGACCCATCAAAAACTCCTCAAAAAAGACTTCCTCAAAAAATAACCGTCAAAAATAACCATGAAGATGAGGGTAAAACCATAAACATCAATAAACAGTGACGTATAAATGACCTCAAAAAATTACCTCCTCAATAAATGACCTCAAAATGCACCTACTCAAAAAATGAACCTCAAAAAAGGGCCCCTAAAAAATGATCTCAAAAAAGGAACCTCCAAAAACTTGTAAGTATAAAATAAATACATAAATAAACCTCCAAAAATCCTTCAATGAAGACCTCCCTCAAGAAAACCTCTTTCAAGAAATTACCTTCTTAAAATACCTCCTCAACGAAAAATACATCCAATAAGACCTCAAAAAATAATAACCTTAAAAAATCATCCCTCAAAATACCTAAGGAAATGAACCTCAATCGTCAAGAAGAAAGACCCAAAAAATTAACTCCTCAAAACCAAAATCTCAAAAAATACTCATCATTTTCATCGTCCTCATCATACATCCTTCATAAAAACCCTCCTCAATCAATATCTCAAAAATAGACCTCCTTAATAAATGACCTCCTCAATATATCCTCAATAAATGATCTCAAAAATACCCCCTAAATAAAACCCTAAAATACCTCCTCAAAAAAGACCCCTAAAAACCAATGACTTTCCTCAAAAAAAATCCCACAATAAAAGACCTCCCATTACTTTTAATCATAAACTCCTCCCCAAAAAAACCTTCTCAAAAATAATCTCAAAAATAGCACCCAAAAATGATCCTCACCCCTTATCGATTTCTTATAATACCTTATATAGGTACATTTAAGCATATCCACTAATCTAATCTAGATATTATCATATATAGTAAATTTAAGTCAAGAAAATAATATATAGAATATAATTATATATACTATTATAATAGTAATACTAAATCCATAAACAGCATACCATCAATATATAATATAATTATCAGATAAAAATCAACAATAAGAGTCTAAAATTAGATAGTAAGAAATGAAAGTTAATGAAATTATAAGTTCAAAGTTCAACAATATAAAAAAAAATGTATTTGTTAATAGTAACAAAAAGTGTAAAAAGAAATTGATAATTATAAACACATATTTTTTAATAATTTATTGATAAGTAGTAAAATACTTAGTTGATATATAATAAGATAATTATTTCGTTATATATAATGTTAGAAATTTGTTAATATACAAATTTTAGATATGGGATTTGAGAAGATTTGTTAAGAAAACAATAGAGCTCAGAATCGAAATCTGAATGACCGCCGACGAAGAAATTATGAAATAGATCCATGATGTAGCCTCTCACAAGAAATTTTGTTTTGTTTCCTTTCCCCTTACAACACTCCTGATATTATCTGATGAAGAGCTGGTAAGGGGATGTACCATATGGATGGGAGTATCTACACCATTTGTCTTGTAAACATCTCATGAACTCATAGATATAAAAATAGTATCCTTGTTCTGACCCAATTAGAGGCAGCGGTTAAATGCAAGACTAATCATGCTACCGTCATTATGGTCCTACTCTAATTATGGGGTGAGTAGAGAGAGTATGGTAACGCTTGGTGAGGCAAAAAGAAACAGCACAATAAATATATCTACTCCCCACTAATAAGCCCCAGCCCAGCTATCGCACGACCTACACTCATATGCTAAGTCACTAATTCAATGCCCGCCCCCTCGTCCTCCCCTCCTTTATGCCCTGCCTTCTCGCTTTCCACACGTTTGTTCCCTCCCCCCCTTCCCGCTAACTCTATAACACTCCGGCCGCCAGCGCTTTGTCCGGTTCCGATACTCCTATCCATATATACTACTTATTACCAAATTCAACCTAAACCCTCGGTTATAGCAATTTTATAAAGATTTTTAAAGATTCCTCAACCAAGTCAAGTAATTCCCTACAAATTTACTAATCACCCTATCCTACCCCTAACATCCATCTATCAGTAGATCAAGATATAACCACTTTATCGAATGAGATCATCCCAATAAATTTACTACTAAGCGCGCATATCAGAATATGACCGACACTGGTCGGGTCGTTTGTGCGTATGCCTAACGAGTTGATCACGCCCAGAGTGCGGATGTCTAACCTTATTATGTTCTGGCTAAATCTAGCAACGTACTGTGTGTGGATGGCGTTATCTATGTGTCCAAACTATATGCTGTGTGTGACAATTTAACTTATTAGAGAGGGGTAAGTCAGAAGTAGGCTCTGTCCAGACAATAAATAAAGAGCTACAACATCACTCGGGATTAGAGTGATGTAGTGATGCAATAAATACAACAAGTAGAAAAACCTTATTACACCGTCAATAACCTTTGCAAAGAATATCAAAAAACTGTGATGAACATTACCAATAAACAATAAGCAGAAGAAAAGCCACAGAAAAAACGTGAAAAGAGTATAAGATATAATTGGGCTCACTGATAATGGCATTAGTTTATTCATTTTTTGACCAGCCACAAGGTATACCATAGGGAAGTCACTGAGATGCTGAAATGAGATGAGGAGTAGGAGGAAGGATGACATGCAAAGTCGATTAAAATAAGATACAAAGAAAACAAAATTGCAAGTCCGGAGGATTATCTTTTAGAAGGATATATACAATCAAATTATTCGTCCGTTCAGATGAATAAGCAGGACAGGATGGCAGTTAGTACCAAGAGTTATCAGTAGCACGACAACATCACACAATGTTCAAACACTACACACACATGTCGTCACACACACACACATACTATCATATATATATATATATATAATATATATATTTATTTATATTTTATAGAATATATATCTATATAATATATCTAGTAGATATAGATATATATATATGGTAGTATATATATATAACTATGTATTATATTATGGCTGTCATGGTCCATTATCTTAACGCAATATTGTATAGCGAATGCAATGTTTTTTTTTTTCATAATTGTACGTTAACCCGTGGGAACAAACTGTACAACTGAGCACACAATTTACAAATTTCTCATTTACACGTTTTCTCTATGAATTTATTACATTGGTATGTTGTGGCAGTTTGTGAGTAATTCAATAAAACGGACAGTAAAAACAGTTTTTAGAAAGATATGAAGATATTGGTAGAGTAAATTACATGTTTACTCACCATTGGTGTTTTCTCGATCTTTCCAGATTTGCTTTTCTTAATTTTTGGTCCAGAGCCTTTTCTATCCAGGCTTTGTGAAGTATATCCTGAAGAGCCAACAGGCGTGTAGGATGATCTTGAACCAGCACCAATATTTTCTCTTAAACCTATAAGTGAATTTTCATCAGCCGACGTTCTCTCTCTCATTCGAATATTTGGTAGATGTGATTCCCCTTGTGACATGTGATTATCGGAGGAGCTTTCAGTTGTATACTGTGAATGATCTGATTAAGTAGTTGAGAAGTTCTTCCCTTGACTAGAAGGCTTTCATTTTTTCACATTCGATATAATTTTTTGTTGAAATTCTCTCTCACCAAATTCTTTTGCCAACTGCTCAACATTTTGCGTTGCCCCTTCTTCCCACACAAAGCCTTTCGAAATTCTACCCATTCAGTCAAGTTTCTTTTTAAACTGCAGCGAGGAAGATCATCCTACGTCATGAATTTTAGTTTTCTAAATCTTCGTGTCCAATTTTTTGATGAATGATGAATTATGAATTCTGATGATTATGATTAATGATAGGTATAAATGAAGTAGCGGCGCATTCACTTGGATTCTCGGCGATGTCACTGATCGACACCGTCTGCTTAAATTAAAAAATAATATTACTTAAATTAGAACATCGTGATTACTTAAATATTTTTATAAAAAAAGACGTAATAAAAACAATAAATATGTATTCGATTTTTAATTCTCAATTAGTCCCTAAATGAGCATCTTAGTCATATCGTTCAAGAATGATAATGTTGGTTTTAGTTCTATCTGGTTTATTTCTTTGGTGCCAATGTTGACTACCTGGAGTTGTTGTTTGATTAATTTGACAATGGTCAAATGATCATGTTGTCCTTAAACTATATTAAAAATACACAACATCTAATGTTCCTCCAGAATACTCATAAAACTTGTCACAGATTTATTTTAGCTTTACATATATATATATATCTACTAATAATATATATATATATATATATATATATATATATATATATATATCATAATATTATAATATATATATACTTATAATATACTATATATATATATAATATAACATTAAATCATATCTAAATCATTTGGAAACTTGTGCTGTGAAATACAATGACCTTTCCTTTCCAACGGCAAAGAATACCGAGTTGCGAACAACTTTCAAAGACTATTCCTGTAAATTAACTGACAGAAATGGTTTATCGACCCGCCTTTCTCCCTGTTCGGTGAAAGCCGCCAACTTTTTCAACACTTCGCAGTTTGGGTTTCCGCAAAAATCGTTCGACCCTGCGGACTTCTTGGTAAAACTAGCACCATGACATCCGGGCAAGCCTTCTCAACTGGTCCGGTAATGAGATTCTTGCAGTCTTTTTGTGATCTTTTGGAAAAAGCTTAACGGCACAACGTATAAGAAACTGGAACTTCTGTTAAAATCCATTCGCATCGGATTTTCCGCGGACAACCTCCCCTTTTCATGCAAATGCCTTTTGTCAAACAGATCCATCCAGGTCTTCGGTGCTCTTCCTATTTATCCAGCCACTTTACTTTGGATGAGACAGTTCCGACCAGGTAAGTGTTCTAAGCTGTTAAATACTATTTGCTCTCAGGATTTCCATGACTAGTTACTTTTATCTACCAAGCGACGGGTTAAATTTTTCCTCATAATTTGTATGATGAACCTTGTGTTATTATATAGCTAGCACGCAGGTTTTGCCTTTTTCTTGACGAGTTATAACCAACTTCTACTAGACCCACCTATTTTTATTCTGAGAATATTTCACAAAAATGGGAGTAACTTCAAAAATGGCTTCCATTTCTCTACCCACCAAACTCCGCAGTAATTCTTAAGAAAAAAACGGGAATTCTGGAAGAACTGCCCTTTCTTCCCGCGAACCTAACCTTATATGGTTCGCCCATTTCCTGTTTACTTCACAGGTCAAATGTAATAAGGGCTCACTTCTAGATGAACCCCCTATTAACATATGGGAAACCGAACATTTAATTACTACCTGAAAACAACACTTGTCATCGGCGCGCATTGACCTATCACGGTCATCTTTCGCCTGCAAAATCTTGGGGTGCTTGAATTCGGCAGTCCCTTTACGCCTCTACATCGCGCCCTAATCTGATCGGACATTGGCACTATGGCTGTTGCAGTAATACGGTCAAACATCACACACAACTACTAGTGCAAACCTGTATTAGATCCCATCCAAAACGAGGCTGTCCGCATCTCCCAAGCTGGAGCCATTTCGATGGTCCGCCCGGGTGAGTCTTTAACGTTTGAAGCCAATGTGATGCACTACTCTCTTCGAAGATGAAAATACATCATGTGCACAAGTTATCTCCTGTTTTCAAAACCCAATACCAGTCTGCTCTGACAAAGAATTCCTGGCATAGGAAGATACCATCAAAATCCTAACTTAACCTGCCATTTGCAAACACGGTTTATAACATCTCTAAATTCCTTAACATTCCGGTTGCAAAAAGGTGCCTGCTTTCTCTTTCGACGAAGGGTACAGAACCTTGGCTATCATCCTTTCATCCCACCTATTGCTTGGCTCTGACCATCTCTCTCCAAAATCTTGCCATCAAGCAGCTTGCCCTGTTAAACAGCATCACATTCCTGGCTCATTCCGAGTTCACCGATGAATTTACTCCAGTGTTCATAATGACGCGCCAAACAAGGGAACAGTGTTGAACGCATCTGCGTCTTTCCTGCCGCAAACCTCTCCCATACCTCCCCCTCATGCTTTCAATTTTCTACGGCAGAATTAATTGGCTATAATGAGTTGCCCTTATCTCGAATTCTAAATCCTTAACCAAATCACTCTTATGTCATTTATTAAGATTTCGCTCAGCGCGCTTACAAGCGCTTAAAACCCTTATTCTAAAAACACAATGGTTATCCGCGTAACAAACAATTTTCTTCGGATGCTCCATTACGCTGATAAGAAAACAAAATTATTTTAATGTTGGAACCCCCTCTCATGTAGGAGTAACTGGCAATGAAATCGCTGACGAGAGGGTCAACATGGCCACCTCCTCTTTTCGGAGTTGTTCCAGGTACCTCCCGGATGCCATTCGGAACAAGGCACTGCCAATTCCTCAACAGATTTGACCCCCAAAACATCCTGCTCTCGCGACGATAGGCGGCTTTCGATCTTTGTTGGCAAGCACGTGCTGGACGAGTCTACTAAAGCGGGGAAAGCGAAAATCAGAAAACACGTAAGAAACAGCCGAATATGGTGCAGCCCTGGTCTTCCTCCAACAGACGACCCAGACAGCTCGTTTTTTTCAACGATTGCTGATAAAATTAGCATCAGCCATAACGTGCATCATGGTCCACTGCACTAATAATCATTCACAGTTACTATATGTCAACGGGATCCTCCTCTCAATTGAATATTCTTTGTAACATTTGATTTTGTTAACTCGCTACTCATCTTAGGATATTTATACATACACAGGTATCAATTTTATTTAAGTTATTTAATTTATTTTAACTGACTGAATATTCATTTCACAAATCAAATCTTCCCTTTGACACTTGAAGCATATATATGACAGGGACACTTCCCTGGTGCTGATTTTCTCGCCCAGTAATGGCCGTTCTATGTGACCGTGGTGGGTCTATGTACACTCGAACTTCAAATTATATATATATCTATATATATAATATATATCATATATATATAAATATATTAATATATATATATATATATATATATATATATATACTTTAATATAGGTTACTGTCAGCTGGACGCCAATTCGTCTGTTCGCGGGGAGGGTTTGTTAAAATTTTCTGGTGAGAGAACTGGCTGTTAACAATTTATCTGTTTGATTTAGGAAAAAAATGAACGGCCCTGCAAAACTATATTACGATCAAAAAGCAGAGAATCGTTTTGTTTAAAAAGTTTGTCAGCCATCACCATAACTATATATATATATTATATATATATAATATATATTATATATATATATATATATAATATATATATTATATATATATTATTTATTATATATATTATATATGATATAATATATTATCATATATATATATTATATATATATTATATACTTATATATATACTATTTATATAAATATATACTATATTATATATATATATTATATATATATATATATATATATATATATATTTTTATATATAATAATATATATTTCTATATATATATATATATATATATATATATCAATATATATTCTATATATATAACTATTATATATAATATATTATATTATATAATATATATAATATATATAATATATATATTATAATATATATATATTATATTATATATATCATATAAAATTATATATATATATACTATATAATAATAATATATATATATAATTATATATATATATATATTTAATCTATATATATTAATTTATATATTATATATTTATTCAATATATAATAATATTAATTACTATATATATATATTATATATAAATATATTATATATATATATATATATATATATATAATATATAAATATATATATAATATATACCTTTTCCTTAAATTCCCATGACCCTATTCATTCTTTTCCCATTCGTGCAACTTTTTTAATTCAATTAAAATCTTGAGAAGATCTCCAGCACCAGCTTGGGCTTAGCTTTTAAAAGGTCATCGCTCTTAATTATCCGAGCCGGAGCTGTAGCTTGAGCACAGAACATATCCCTTGTTGAATTTTTAGTTTCTATTCTCCCCATTCTTGCAATTTTTGTGAATTCTCTCACGGTAAGAGTTCGTTGTAAATCGATTAACACTTTTTATGAACAACCTAAAAAAAATAAATATGAGTGTTAATAAGTTTACTATGAAATAAATTATATATATATTATATAATATATATATATTATATAATATATATAATCTATATATAATATATATTATATAATATATATATTAATCATAATATTATATATATATACTATATATATATATATAATTACATAATGTATATATAATATATATTATATATATACATATATAATATATATAAATATAATATATATATATATATATATATAATATATTATAAAATATAAATATATAAATATTATATATATATATTATATATATATATACATATATATATATATATAATATATATATTATATATATAATATATATATATATATATATATATATATATATATATTATATATAATATATAGGTTATAAAATATATATATATATATATATATATAATCAAACATATACTATTATATAATATATATATATATATATATAATATATATATATATATGGTATAATATATATTATATACACTTATGGACTTTCACTTCTGTATGAATTCGCTATACCTGAAGAGGGAATAGAACTATGTCTGGGACTAGCTTCAACCCTTCTCCTACCTTAGAAGCCTGTGACGAAATTGGAAGGAGGATATCCGTCTGGACTAAAATTTCAGGAGAAATTCCCTAAAGGAGAAAAAATCTGATAATCTTCTGTTAAGAAAAAAAATAAAAATAAAAAAATAAAACTGAGTTAAAGTGAAAAAAAAGAGGTTATTTTGAGGTTTGAAATACGAGTAGAATTTGTTATCGATTTCCTTGATTAAAACAAATTGTATATAATCAGTAGGAAAAAATTATTTAGATCAACATTATTGTATACCTTTATGTAAGAAACTATAAGACATTCTTTTACGAATATAATTAATCGCTTTAAAAAAAACTGTTTGAAATACAAAGAGTCCTCAACGATTTAATTGGTAAATTATTAAAACAAAAAATTTAAATTTAATTTTTTAAACAAGGCAACTATGTGACGAACGCTATTATTCAAACATCACATAATAATAATAATAAATAATAATAATAATAATAATAAATAATAATAATAATAATAATAATAATAATAATAATAATAATAATAAAAATGATAATGATAATGATAATGATATGATTATGATATTGATAATGATAATGATGAAAATGATTAAGAATTATAATGTATAATAATAATAAAAATAATGTACATGAATTTTAATGATATTTTTAATATAATATAATATAAATAATATAAATAATAATAATACAATAATAGTATTACATACTGAAACAAAATATTATTAATAAATATAATTAATTATAATAAACATTAAATAAATAAATAACTCAATAATATATAACAATAAAAATAACAATAATAATATATAATACAATAATTAATTAATAATTAATAATCAACTCAACTTACGAATTAATAGCTTAATAGACTCTAAATAAAATAAATCAATAACACATAACATAAAATACCACCTGATAATATAATGCATAATGCTAAATGATAATGATATGATAATCGAATAATGACTGAATGATAATCGACATAACTGTATAATGATAATAAAAATAATAATAATAATAATAATACATCTAATAATGATACATGATAATCACTACCGATAACAAATGACTAATGATAAGCAATCATGACTTAATAAATATTACATATTATATCCCCCAATCATTTAAATATTAATATCTCAATCATTACAATGTGATAATATATAATCAATTATTAATATAAAATATCAAAAATATAAATTTCAATCAAAATTAAACATTAAATTAAAATTAAATTAACATTAAAAATTAATATTAATATTAATATTAATATTCATATTATTAATATTAATATTAATATCCATATAATATTAATATTACATATTAATAATTGACATTAATTTTAACTGTTTCATTTGAATATTAATTTTAATCTTATTTTTAATTTTAATTAATTATTACTACAATATTAAGTTAATATTATTCTTAAAATTTTTAATATTCATTTTAAAATATAACTAATCTTATAATAATATAATAAATCTAATAATAATAATAATAACATAAATAATAATAATAATAAATAATAATAATATAATAATAATAACTAAATATAATTAATAGTAAACTGATCTTCTCAATAATAATAATCAAAAATAATAGTCTCAATAGTAATGATAACATTAATAATAAAAAATCACGATAAATACATAAAGAGATATTAAAACTAATAAAATAAAAATTAAAAAATAAAAAAAATACAAATTATCTAATATAAAAAAAAATAAAAATAAAAAAAAAAATCAAATGAATAATAAATAATAAAATAATATTAAATAAATTAAAGAACATCACTGAATACATAATAATAATAATAATAATAAATATATAAAATAATAATTAATAATAATAATAATATCACTAATAATAATAATAAAAAAATATTAATAATAATTAACGATAATAACAATAATAATATAATAATCAATAATAATAATCAATAATAAAATAATATAATCATAATATCAATAATAATAATAATCAATAATAATAATGAATAATATAATAAAACATAATAAATAATAAATAATACACAATATGTACATACAAATAAATAAAAATAACAAATATAACATACCCATAAACATAACAATACCCATAAATAAAAAGTACAACAATAGGAGCATAATATAAATAATAATCCCCCGAACTATAATAATTAAATAATAATAATAACTCAATAATCAAATATAAATAATTACATATCAACTATACATAATAATAATAATCCAATAATCAATCATGATCAAACAATAATCAACATATATTTCCCACAACCAATACATCACATCCCACTTAATAATAAAAATAATAATAGTAATAATAATAATAAAAAAATAATATCATTACATAAATTATAATAATAATCAATCATAATAATAATCACTCATTAATAATAATAATATAATAATAAATATAATAATAATAATAATAATAATAATATATATATAAAAATAATAATAATAATAATAATAATTAATAATAATAACTCAATACTAATAAGTAATAATAATTGATCCCAATAATAAATAATTAATCCCATACATCAATTATAATATCAATAATAATAATCAAAATATTAATAATAATAACATATCAATGATAATAATAAAAATAATATTAATAACATACTAATAATCACACAAATAAATCATCCAAATAAAATAATACACTCAATAAAATAATAAGATATAAAAATTAATAATTATAATAATAGAAATCAAAACAAAATATTAAATTATGTTAATAGTTTAATTCTGTCCCTTTAAATATAAGAATTCTAATAATATAAGGAAAAAATAGAAATAAAATTTAAATAAATAATAACAATAAAATGAAAATATAAACAAATAAAAATAAAACTAAAGGAATAAAAAAACTAAAAATACATATAATACATGCAATAAAATACTAAATTATAAAAAATAAACAACAATACCAAATACAAAAATTAAGGAAGTAATAACATAAAAAATAAAGTTATCTCTTTCATAAAAAAAAAATGAGTTTGTTTCAAAATAATAATCCTAATAATTATAATAATAGATAATATAATAATATATAATAATAATCATAAGTAAATAATTTGCCATTTACAAATAAAAATCGCAATATCAATAAGAACAAAAAATAAAATAAAAAAATAATAATAATACATATTAATATGATGTAGTGTATTCCAATCTTAAATAAGAAGTGTTCTTATAATAATAAATAATAATAAAATGATCAATAAATAATACATAATCAAAATAATAAAAATAATAATAATATAATAATATAATAAATAATCAATAATAGATAATAATAATAAAATACATAATAATAATAATAATAATAATAATTCAATAACAATAAATAATAATATAATAATAATGAATCACATAATCAATAATAAGTAATATCATATATAATCAATTATATAATAAGCACTACCCGTGATATGTGAAATTTAAAATAATAATAATAATAACCCAAAGTTATCCAATAATCATAAATAATATCAATAATAAAAAAATACAAAATATAATAATAAAAAATTAAAAAATACGATAATACCAAAAATAATAATAAAATAATTAAATAAAGAATA
>JABUQX010042897.1:22500-25000 GCA_015478945.1 Trachelipus rathkii
TCTAACAATATTGGCAATGTTCAATATACATAGTCAATTTGTGAATAATCATAATCTATATATATACTTATATATATATGAATTTTTACTAATAATTAAAAAAATATATACATTTTTATATATATATACAATAAAAATATATAATAATAAAATTATATAAATATATAAAAATATTATATATATATATATTTCAGTGGCAGTACCATTGAAAGAATTCAATAACTTGCGGCAATAGGATGATATAATACTATATAGGTAATAATATACATATATAATTATTATATATATATATATATATATTAAATATATATATATTATAACTATATATATACTTATAAATAATATATATATAATATAATAATCAATATATATATATATAAATACTATATATATAATATATATATATAATATATATATAATATATATAATACTATATATTATATATATATATAATATAAACTATATATATATATATATATATATATTATATATATATTATATATATATCTATATATTGTTTACTATATTATATATACTACGTATATAAACTATATATATACTATATATATATATATATTATATATATATATATTACTATATATATAATATATATATCCTATATATAGAGAGAAGAGGAGAGAGAGCAGAGAGACAGAGAAGAGAGAGAGAGGAGAGAGAAGGAGAGAAAGAAAGAAAAAAGGAAAAAAGAAGAGAAGAGAGAGAGAGAATATTAAAGTTCTTTTTTTCAAATTTCCTTCGTAGCGTTTTTTCGCCATGAAACGAAAGGTTTCGTTTCTGTAGATTTCTCGTTTTTTTTTTCATTCGCACCAGCAAGGTAATAATGTTCTGGCCTGGCCCTATATATTATTATATGTTAAATAATTGAAAATCTCTGTACGTCCGATTAGCTTAAAAAAATCTTTACTCTTAATGCAACACAGAGTAGGAAAGAGGCAAATTTTACCAAATTAGAATTTTAAATTATTATAATTGCTCATTGCTTAATGTAGTTGTTCTTTCTTTAAATTTATTTTATACATCAGTTACTTTTTTTCACTTTCAAAAATAAAATTGAATTAGTTTAGTTAATAATTTTTCCATTTTAATTTACATTTTATCAAAAGACTCAAAAATATTGGGTAGAAGAGCTACCTAACCGACGCTTAAACCCTATGGTATACGCCCCTGTTATGATATAAATATATATAATACTACTATAGTATATAAATATATATTATTATATATATATATATATATAATATATATATATTTATTATATATATACAATACTATAGTACCCAATGTAGTACGTGCTCTTATATAATAGCTATTATATATATACATAATATAGTACAACCTAATAATAATCATATATCACACCCATAATAACCTACTATTAATACATAATAACTAAATACAATTTATATATATACTATTATATATATACCTACCCCATACTATATATATATATATAATGTGTGTGTACTTATATTATATCTAATACAGACCTAATATAGTATATACTCTATCCCTCCTATATATATCCCTATATTATATATATATATATATAATACTCAATCTATATATATCATCTATATATATATATATACTCATATTATATATACTATCTCATACTATACTACTTACTACTACATTTTACTATACTATATATATATATATATATATATATTATATATATATATATATATATTATATATATAATATATAATATATAGTATATATATACAGTATATTATATATATATATACTATATATTATATTATATATATGTATATATATATATATATATATATATATATTATATATCTATATAATATATATGCGTCTGTGTGTGTAGGTGTATAGGTGTGGTGGTGTGTCTGTGGTGTAAGGAACGCAATAATTCAGAACACTAAACTTGCCTTTGAGGGCTGAAGAACCAGGAAGAAAATTTTAGGTTTCAGCTGACAATTTAGTATTTGCAGTTTTTGGATGCGCTTGAAAGGTAAGAGAAATGCAACTAAAAATACAGTAACTCTTTCAATAAGACTAATAATAATAATAATCAATTAAAATAATAATAATAATAATAATATAATAATAATAATACTAATAATACATAATAATATAATAATAATAATAATAATATAATAATAATATTTAATAATTAAATAATATAATTAAAATAATATAATAATAATAATAATAATAAAATAATAATAATAATAATAAATAATAATAATAATATAATAATAATAATTAATAATAATAATATAATAATAATAAATAATAATAATAATAAATAATAATAATTAATCTCTTCTATCACCTTTCTTATCTTCATTATAACACTCGAAATGTTAAAAGACTTTTATTAGAAATAACACATAAATTCCTTACATTGTGTTATTTTTTTCATTTGGAAGGTAAGTGATTGTGAGGCTGAAAGGTTTGTTCCGCTAATTGCACGGATGTTTTACTCCTGTTCGTGATAAGCGCT
>JABUQX010042898.1:17500-22500 GCA_015478945.1 Trachelipus rathkii
GATTCCGAACGAAGGATAAGAACTGATGAAATTTTCTGCTGAACTTGCATCAACTGCAGTTATTATTATTATTATTATTATTATTATTATTATTATTATTATTATTATTATTATTATTATTATTATTATTATTATTATTATTATTATTATTATTATTATAGCCTCTGAAATCATTATTATTATTATTATTATTATTATTATTATTATTATTATTATTATTATTATTATTATTATTATTATTATTATTATTATTATTGCTTCATTATAATCATTATTATTATTATTATTATTATTATTAGTTTATTATGAGAATTTTGAGTATATTCACTTCAGCTCTTACCATTGTTATGTCTTTCCTTAAGCTTATACTCGGAAAAATTTGCCAGAGTTTCTCATGCAATTACCTTCCGGCTTTCTGGAATGAAATTTCATCCCTTTTTTTTTTTTTTTTTTTTTTTTTTTTTGGTTTCTTCGATCGTCTTGGGAAAGATTTGTACAAAAAAAAAAATCCGATTTTTTTATTTTACTTCGGTCTTCATTTAAAAGTTACATCGTTTCGTTATTGGGTTTAGTTCTGCTTAACTGAAGTTCTCTCTTTAGTTTTTTAGAAGGTGAAGTTGCCAATTTTTTTAAATGTAAAATAGGGGGAAGTAACATATATATATATATATATATATATATATATATATATATATATATATATATATATATATATATATATATTTATATATATAGTATATATATCTATATATATTTAGATATATAGATATATTTATATCTGCTTTAATATATATATATATATATATATATATATATATATATATATATATATATATATATATATATATATATATATATATATATATATATATATATATATATATATATATATATATATATATATATATATATATATATATATATACCATATATAAAATTTACACAGATCGCAACTATCATGACATATATATATATATATATACGCGGATGATTTGGTTTTCTGTGATGAATCTGAATAGAGTTTGAGAGGATTGGTATAGAGATTTGGCAGGATATGTAAAAGGAGGGGTTTGAAAGTAAACGTAGATAAGAGTTATGTTATGGTTGTGAGTGAGGACAGTCCTAGGTGTGAAGTTATGTTAGATGGTGACCAACTGGAACAAGTGTCTGAGTTTCAATATTTAGGATATATGGTATGTTGGATGAAAAAGGAACGAATGATGCAGAGTGTAGTAGGAAAGTTGTGAATGGCAGGAAGGCAGCTGGTGCAATTAAATCGTTGGTGGATGTAAAGGGACTAAGTCTTGAGTGCGCTTTGGTTATGTGAGGGTATGTTGTTACCTGTGTTAATGTATAGTAGTGAGACTATGGTCTGGAATAAGAGGTATAGATCTAAAGTTCTATGCGTTCAGATGGACAATCTTAGGGGCGTGTTAGGTGTGAGAAAAATTGATAACATGAGGAATGAACGTATTAGAGAGTTGTGTGGTGTGAAGGAATAAAGGGAATGAATGAAAGTACGTTGAGATGGTTTGGTCATGTGGAAAGGATGGATGATAGTCGGTTGGTTAAGCGGATGTATAGTGGTGAGTGTGCTGGGAATCGACAGGCTGGGAGACCGATGAAAAAGTGGATTGAGTCAGTAAAGGAATGCCTGGGGGAAAGAAATGTGAATTTGGCAGAGGCGAAAAGAAAGATGTATAATAGGAGTGAATGGCGGGGTTTTGTGAAGGGGTATGGTTGTGGCCCACCTGGTCCAAGGGATGAACCACACATTGACGAGATGCCATAGTGAGGGTCCGTCGCGTTCCCGTGAAGCTCTAGGGTAGATTTTATAACTGTGACAGTTCTCACTAAAAAGTATAAAGGGGGCGGAAAGGCTGGGCTTTCTTTTCGACTTGTCATATTCTTCTACTACTTTTCTGTTTCCGGTGCATGTCACGCACCTTACCCCCAATCTTGAGGAGAGAACGTGGATGATGATGATGATGATATATATATATATATATATATATATATATATATATATATATATATATATATATATATATATATATATATATATATATATATATATATATATATATATATATATATATATATATATATATATATATATATATATATATATATATATATATATATATATATATATATATATTAGTGGGGCATCAGTTATGTTCAGTATCAAAATAAAAAATCTTTTTATTAGATGTTTCATAATTTAATTAAACAATTTTTATTTATTTACTTAAATTAATATTTCAAAATAATTATGATCATGTTGAAAAGTTCTCATAAAAAAGTAAATACCTGCCATTTGTTCCTTAAGTTATAACGCTTCAATTCCTTAGAGATTATAACTTTAAATGGTGCTGGAAGTTATTTGTTTGGAATAAAGTTTGGAGCAGAACTTTGTATTATTATTTTTATTTTTTTTTTATTTTTATTTTTTTTTTTTTTATTTTTTTTTTTTTTTTTAAGTGCTGCAAACTTACGACTTCATTACCACTTATGATATCACATGGCCTTTGACCAAATGAAAAAGTATGTGACAAAATATTACTTGTATGAAAGTCAAATATCAATTTTGAACCATATAAAAGTTTTGATTTTGATTTCTGAAGAAATATCAAAAGTTAAAATTTTATTAACTTAGGTAAATAACCTAAAGGATTGTAGGAAAAAATATTGTCTATATCTCTGCTGTTAAATCCACAGATACCATTGAAAAAGAAGTCTCAAAGTTAATGCTATATTAAGCCACCAAATGCAGATGTCTTTACATGCAGTTGTCAGTTCTAATAGTGTGCTATGAAATCGTTATTGGGATTCACTAACAGATCACTCAAACCAACAACTAACCAACAAGCAGCATAACTGCTAACTTAACAAGCTTAACCTACTTATAACTAACTAACAACTAACCTAACCTAACCTAACGTAACGTAACCTATCCTATCCTAACACCTGCGGTTGGCAGTAGGGGAAAGTTTTTTGATCTCGTGTCGACCGTTTGACCTGTCGACCATTTTCCCTGCCGCCTACTTAGGCTAGTCCTCCAGACTATCATTAATTTACATAACATCTATTAAAAGGACTGAAGAAGTACAAATATATAGGTTTAACCAACTAGATCTTTAATTTGGGAATTAAATCAACTTTGCGTACAAAACAAAAATAAATAAATAAATAAAATAAAAAAATAAATAAATGAAAAGTGAAAATTTGATTTTTAGGGCAAGAAGTTTTTTTTTTCTTTATCAAAGTTTTACTTTCTTTTTAATCAGTTACTGATTTATGTGAAAATATGTAATTTTTTCTCAAAATTTGGATTTCATTCCTATAAAATGTAGAAACCTTGAAATTAAGTAAATAACTTTGAAAGTCTAGTAAACTGGAAAAAGTTAAAATTGAAATACAATGATTGCAAATTATACATGATATATATATATATATATATATATATATATATATATATATATATATATATATATATATATATATATATATATATATATATATATATATATATATATATATATATATATATATATATATAAATGTTTCTAATATATATATATATATATATATATATATATATATATATATATAAAGTTTATCCCAAATTCATTAAAGATTGTTACATATTAAAGTTTATCCCTGGTGTATTTGTTGATAAACTTGAAACAGTCTGAGAGAAAGACTTAGTTGTTAAAGTGACAATATTTCGGTTTTCTAAATCGCTTACTCAGCTGATTCAGGGTAAAAGATTTTGACAAATTTAAATATAAGTCATCTTCTCTATTCGAGCATTTACAATTCGGCGTTAGCGTCACGCTTTTACAGCCTCGCTAACGAAAGTTTGAATGGGTCAATGTGTAAGTAATGCGTTGATCATCCATACGAGGGCTTCAAACGCTCGTATGGAGGGAACAAAATAACACTCACTGATCTATTTTAGCTGACGTTAGCTTGGCAGTTATTTATCATGAAAGATTGTGTGGTAGATTGAAAAGTGAATTTAATTGCTTTTTTTATCATTGTTAGTTATCTGTTGTTGATGTTCTATTGTCCTATTTATATATTGTTCTTGTTCTATTGTCCTATTTATATATTGTTTTTGTTCTATTGTCCTATTTGGCCAGTCTCCAGATTAGCTGACACCTGTATCTCAAAAACTTCGATGGCTACATAAAAACGGAATGCATTTTTGAAATCGGGGAACATTTTAGTGCAGGAAACAAAAAAAAAATTTTTAAATAAATATTAATTACATCCTTAAATAAAATTAGTTAAAATAACATCTGATGCCTGGCAGCAAAAGGCCAAACTATATATTAGGCTTGTTACCCATGAAAATATCGTTTTCTTTATATCATTTCGATATTTTAAGGTTAACTTTAAAAATCATGATTATATTTTTTTTACATAATTAACTTAAAAAATACTTTTTATATTTTTAAAAATTATTTCACCAGCACACGGGTCAGGGGGTCCGGGGGCATTTACGTTGTTAAATTAAAAAAAAAAATTATTCCATCTCATGCAAGCCGTACTTTTCAAGATATCTGCCGAGCCTAATATTGGGGGGTTCATGTCTCAGAAATTTGGGGAAAGCGAAAATTGTCGTACATCAAAACATATTTATTATTATTTTTATCGCACTTCATTTTATTTCTTATTTACTTTCCTGCATTAAAATGTTCGCTGATTTCAAAAATGTATTCAGTTTTCATATAGCTATTGTAGTTTTAAAGTTACAGGTGTCAGCTAATCTGGAGGCTGACCGTCCTATTTATATATTGTTCTTGTTCTCTTGTACAACTTATATATTGTTCTTGTTCTATTGTCCTATTTATATATTGTTTTATTTATCTATTGATTCAGCAAATATTTTGTATGATGCCCTAATTTTTTTATTTTTTTTCTCAAGCAAAAATAGGAGGCATCTATCAATTTATATGTTATTTTCTTCAGTCTTGAAAGTCGCCAATTAG
>JABUQX010042898.1:27500-32500 GCA_015478945.1 Trachelipus rathkii
TATATATATATATATATTTCTAATATATATATATATATATATATATATATATATATATATATATATATATATATATATATATATATGTATATATATATATATATATATATATATGGCTTAATTAAAGTTGTCTATTTAAGAAAAGTAATCGTTTATTTAATATCCAAAGTTAATCCGAATCGTGTTTCCGGATCCTACTTTTTTAAATGGCGGAACATTCTTTCATATGAAACGCGTTTCAAACTTGTTACGTTCGGCCGCCATTTATTTTGGCTTTGTTGCTGTTCTTGGGACAGTTTTGTGATTAACCTTAAGACGTGATTTATTTCTCATTAGAGGAAAGTTTTTAAAAAGTAATTTAAGAAATTAGAAGTAGAAAGTTTTTTTTTTTTCTTGTTTTTTTATTTATTTTTTCATATAGTTTAGTGCTCACTTAACTGTGTAGAATTCTTTTTAGGCTTTTTTTTTTTTTTTTTTTTTTGTGGATTTTATACTTTTGCTTTCATTATATCATTTCTTATAAACCTTTATTTATTTTTAATTTTTATTAAATCTTTTTATATTGCAAGCCAAGATTTTTAAATTCATGGTTTCGGATCAATAATTTTTTTGGGGGACCTTTTCTTAGAATCGGCATCGGAATTGTCATTGAAAATTATTTTGGCATCGTCCCATCATATATATATATATATATATATATATATATATATATATATATATATATACATATATATATATATATATATATATATATATATATATATATATATATATATATATATATATATATATATATATATATATATATATATATATATAACTATATATAATAAAATATATATATATATATATATATATATATATATATATATATATATATATATATATATATGTGTGTGTGTGTGTGTATGAGGTTGAATGAGTAAGTGTGTGTGTATGTAGGTGTGTGTGTGTGTGTGAGGTTAAATGAGTGAGTGTGTGTGCATGTAGGTGTGTGTGTGTGTGTGTGTGTGTGTGTGTGTGTGTGTGTGTGTTTATTTCCGCGTTTTTGACAATACATTCCTCTTTATCGAAAAGTATAGTCAAGGAGATTCTAAGTGGGAAGGGTCGAAATCAATTCATTGAACTTCGATCGCGTTTCTTGTTCCTTCCTCACACAAGACACAAAAGACCAATCCTCATTTGAAGCAGCCCCAACCCCCTCCCCCAAAAAAAAAAAAAAAAAAAAAAAAAGAAAAAAAAAACCCCATTGAAGGCAAAAAAAAAAAAATAAATAAAAAAGGCAAAAACTTAATATAATTAATTTTTTACATTTAAAGTATAATGACGAACAAATGTGTAAAAATACCAATAATGAATTAAATATTTATAGTGTTTGTTTCAACTATGGACTTTAGGGTGGCAGTATCAATCCTCATCCTCATCCTCCTTAAATTTTTATCGACACGACATCAAAAAATTGACATATTATTCCAAAATACACAAACACACACATACCTCTCCATATAAGTTCATTTTGAAGTCAAATAATAATAAATATTTTCAAACCCCCTATACGTTCCCTCCCCTCCCCATCCCAAAATATTTTATGGAAATTAAAAACAAAATCTCATTGTCCATTAAAAACATTAAATTAGGAGTAGTACATATTATTATTATTATTAAAATTAATAAATCAAACTATGTTTTCTCCCTTCATTGCACATCAAACAATAAAAAGAACAATATAAACAATTACAATAAAAAAAAAAAAAATAAGATACCCAAACCAAACATAAGGCCGATGTTGCGTAATCTAAAATTGATGAATTTCATCCCAGAAATTGAACCTTATTGACCTACCATACTTAGACTGATTGGAAAGAAAACACTTGCGCCTCAAAATTGTTTCGCATCAAACCGAATAAACAATTTTATGTGATTGCTATTTCATATTTTACCTTCAAATAAAGCACACGTATACAGAAGTATATATATATATATATATATATATATATATATATATATATATATATATATATATATATATATATATATATATATATATATATATATATATATATATATATATATATATATATATATATATATATATATATATATCTTTCTAGATATATATATATTATATGCTGCTGATTCTACAATTTCTATATTAGTGATGAGACGATTAAGAATTTTTGACGATGACGATTATTGTAAATTTTGACGATGACGATTAATTGGAAAAATATATTTTAAAAATTTATCAAATTTATAATAAGGAAGAATTAAATTATGTTCACTTCATTCTTATTTAAATGTGTAAATACTTTAAAAACCGCATTAATACATAGAAAGTTTTCCTGTTATTCATTAACATCTTGGTTTTGCTTCTAATTTCTATATAATAATAATAATAATAATAATAATAATAATAATAATAATAATAATAATAATAATAATAATAATAATAATAATAATAATAATAATAATAATAATAATAATAATAATAATTTCTCTTGATTAATAACACTGGTCAACAACATTTTTCTGGCATAAGGTTTTCCAACGGTTTTAAGGTAATTCTGGGGTGCTGATTCCAAATCTGTCATCGGTTTTTGTCTATCACATCAGGTTTTTGAGATCTCACATTTTGCAGTTTCAAATAAACAGCAAATTTATGATCATTTTTTGAATATCTGAACAGACTTAAAGATAAATATAAGGTAAGATACAATATATAATAATAATGAAAAATGCATTTAATGATCCTGTAGCAAATAAGTTGAGTTAATAGTGAATGAATATAAATGTTGATGAATGCTTATTACCATTTTAGAATTGACATGTGAAATTGAGGAAAATATGTACAAAAATGTAAATTGACAATAGTGATGTTACATTTGCATAAACGATACTCCTCTTCTTTGATGATCTGCGATGTACACTTTGTGGAATGACTCTCATCAAGGACCAGCAGTAATCTGCCATCAAGTTGGTGTCCCAACGGCCTTGGTAGTCTTCTTCCATAACTTTAATGTCTTGATGATAGCGTTCACCTTGCTCTTCGCTCACGTAACCCAAGTTCTCTGGAAGTCGTCCAAGTGACTATGTAAGTAGTGAACTTTGATGCTCATTCTACATCCAAGTGCTTGGAAACTCAAGAGCAGCTCCTCCACAATCTCTCGGTAGTTGTCCGCTTTCCTATTCACAGGGAAATTCCGTACCACATCAAAGAATGCGTTCCAAGCTCTAGCCTCTACCGCAGTCATTGTTGTTTGTTGTAACGAAGTGTGGATCACTGATGAGTTTTCTTATTTGAGGGCCATCAAATATTCCTGCCTTTTTCTTCTCTCCACTGAGGTTTGGAAAGGTTGAAAAAATATAGCTTAAGCAGTCTCCAGTCTGATCAAGATCTTCGACGAATTGCTTCATTAACCAAAATTTTATGTGCAGTGGAGGAAATACAATTTTATCCCTATCAACCAGAGGTTCTTTCTTGATATTCTTGTAACCAGGCGTCAAACTTACTTTTCGCAATTATTCGTGGTCTTTAAATGCAATTTGAACACGGTAACATATGTATTCCTTAGGAGTGCAAAGCAGAGGTTAAATAATTAAAATATAAGTTACTGATTTGAAACAAAATAGGGTTTATATTTAGAAAATTTAATATATTTTTTTTCTTCAGAAATTATACTTACATCAGCATTAATTTAATATATTTTCACAAAAATTATACTTGCATCAGCATTAGTTCCACATAAATTACATACAAAATACTCACCAAATCATCACAAATTCCAAACAAAATCAATAACAATTACACACAACTTCAACGCAATATTCACACCAATTGTACACAAAGTACACACAAAATCAACATCTGTTCAACAGAAATTCAACACAAAGTCTACATAAAATCTACACCAATCCATACAAATTAATCACAAAATCCACACCAATTTCTAAAAAAAAAAAAAAAAATTACACAAAATACACACCTAATTAAAATAAAAATCAACCCATACTCCACACATAATACGCATCAATTCCATACAAAATCAACACAAATTCTTGGTGGCCAGATCTTTGTCACCCAGTGTTCTAATGTAGCCCTACTGTCCCAGTAGCACAGGAAACAAGGGTGTTTGATGTAACCTCCTTGCTGCCCCAGCAGAAAATAATCATTTTCAAATCCACACAATTAACCATCCATGAAGATAGTATTGCAATCTATCCAGAATTTTCTTGATGTTGGTTACTCTTCTTTTATTTGTAAAGAGTGTCCTATTGGGATTGAACCATATGTATATTTCTGTTGTGCAGTAACGCATATTTCAAATTTTTTTTACTACTCTCAATAAAAAGTCTCCATTCACTTGAATCATATGCGAGCAGTCCCATATTGAGAAGGATACCTTCAACATCATTACAATAAACAAGTTGACCATCTGAATGGAAGTACTTTCGCAGAGCTGCTTCTCTGTTACGATAAGTTACGATAAAAGGAGACACTAGTGCCAGGTCTGAGTATACCTTTCTCTTTCAGCCTGGAAGCTAACAATTCAGCAGACTGCTTTGGCAAATACAAATCTCTTACCAGATCATTCAATTCAGGCTGACTAAGAGTGTCTGGCAGATGTGATATTTGGGTATTGTAAGTGGTGTTTGTTTGTTTTATTGAAACCTTTTACATTGATAAGGCAGAAGTATCAGTCATCCAAATGGTTTGTTGGTTCTCTCCAAACCATTGGCACACCAAATCTCATCTTAGCATTCTTTCCTTTAGATCGTGATCGCAAAGTTTCAACACACGTTTTGCACACTTTGTGAGGAGCCCATTATTTGTCTTGGTCTCCCAGTCCTACTTCAAAGTAGGCAAGATACACCCTCTTAACAAAGGAATTAATGTTGCTCCTTTGATCTTGCAAAGTGAAGCTCCCACAGATGTAGTAGAAGATATCCGTGTCATTAGACTCATTACGGCATCTCCTTCTTCCGGATGTTGTAGCCATTGT
>JABUQX010042899.1:0-7500 GCA_015478945.1 Trachelipus rathkii
TTATATATATATATTATATATATATATATATATACATATATATATAAATATTATTATTATTACATATATATTATTATATATATATATATTATTATATTATTATATATATATATATATATATATATATATATATTATATATTATTACATATATATATATATATATATATATATATATTATATATTACTATATATATATATATTAACATATATATATTATTTATTATTATTATTATTATATTATATACATACATATATTATTGTTATTAAATATATATATTACATATATATATATATATATTATAGTTATTATATATTATATACCAATATATATAAATAAATATTGTTATAATGTACATAGATTATATATTATTATTTATATTATTATTATTATTATTATTATTATTATTATTATTATTATTATTATTATTATTATTATTATTATTATTATTATTATTATTAATATTTATATTAATATATAATTAAGAATATATATATATAAATATATATATATATATATATATATATATATATATTTATATATATATATATATATATATATATATATATATATATATATATATATATATATATATATATATATATATATAAATATATAGATATATAACTATATATATATATATATATATAGATATATATATATATATATATATATATATATATATATATATATATATATATATATATATATATATATATATATATATATATATATATATATATATATATATATATTCTTCTTCTTCTTCTTCTTCTTCTTCTTCTTCTTCTTCTTCTTCTTCTTCTTCTTCTTCTTATCTTCTTCTTATCTGTTCTGAGACGGTGATCTAATCAATCACACTGAATAACTGTAGTAAATAGGTTTGATGTTCACCGCATAGAACATATCTGTTCTAAGACGGTGATCTAATCGATCACACTGAGTAGGAAAAATAATCCAAAAACAACATTTCACCCACTTGTAGCACTATGATGTTTGATGCTTAGAAACAGAAACTGTTCTGAGTGAGCAAACTCATATGTCACATTGGCAGTGGACACATCCAACACACTATGATGTTTGATGCTTAGAAACAGAAACTGTTCAGAGTGAGCAAACTCATAAATAAACAAAAATACTTAACATATTATGATGTTTGTTGCTTAGAAGCAGATCTGCTCTAAGTGAGCAGACTCATATGTTACAGAGAAATAGGTAAAATAAAATACTTATTTGAAAACTACATAACAGATTTGTTTTTAAACAGTAGACACATCCAACAAATTAAATAAACAAAAATACTTAACAGACTAGCCTTGAGTGGACTGTAAAGTCTTTGCTAGTCGGTGTTCTGTAGTTCTTCTTAATCTTTTTCATAAACGATTTCATATCAGATTTTATTCATTACTGTAAAAAAATCTCGTGATGTCTGAACTTTATCCGTAATACCTTCGTACGATAATAATTTTTCAAAGTTCTGTACATTTCAAATAAATAAATAAATTTATCATTTATTTAAACAATAAGTAATTCTAATTAATAGCAACTCTGTATTTATTCTTATTTTAATCCATATAATTCAATGATATTCATTAAACTTACAAAATTCGTTCATTACATTCTCCGTCTTCCTTATTTATCAATCTTTTTCGTCTTTCCTTTGTCCAGGATTTTAATTTCGTTTTACACAATTCTATCTCTGAATATAAAACATTTATCAAATATTTGAAGATTAATTGCAAATATTAATCACGTCATTCTCAATCTTTTACTTGTGGTTCATTTTTGCACGGTTGTAATCGGAAATCTTGAGCTCTGCTAAGGAAGTTCCTCAGGGATGGACCTCCTGCTACGTTTATCAGATAAAACAGAAGACCAACAAAGATTTGGAATTACAAGAACTACTTATACAATTATAAAAACGTCTGCTACCTCCCCTACTACTGTTAATACTATTAGCATTTTTACTACTACTGCTATTTCAAATAGCTAAATTAATAATAATAATATTAATAATAATAATAATAATAATAATAATAATAATAATAATAATAATAATAATAATAATAATAATAATAATAATAATAATAATAATAATAATAATAATAATAATAATAATAACAATAATAATAATAATAATAATAATAATAATAATAATAATAATAATAATAATAATAATAATAATAATAATAATAATAATAATAATAATAATAATAATAATAATAATAATAATAATAATAATAATAATAATAATAATAATAATAATAATAATAATAATAATATTAATAATATTAATAATAATAATAATAATAATAATAATAATAATAATAATAATAATAATAATAATAATAATAATAATAATAATAATAATAATAATAATAATAATAATAATAATAATAATAATAATAATAATAATAATAATACACACACACAATAATAATAATAATAATAATAATAATAATAATAATAATAATAATAATAATAATAAAAATAATAAAAATAATAATAGTAATAAAATAATAATAATAATAATAATAATAATAATAATAATAATAATAATAATAATAATAATAATAATAATAATAATAATAATAATAATAATAATAGTTGTTAAACACTACGATAATTGCTACTTATGAGGTCTGGCTTCACTCTAGACCGAAGTGTCCCCACATGGCATTCTATACATTTCTCACCAAAAGAAATATAATAAGATAGATTTAATAACATTAGTTGGTAATTAACACTTAATTACTGTGTTGTAAAGTAATTACAGACACAAATTACCACCGAATGTTTCGAGAGATAAAGAATAAATGTTTACATGGAAAACCAATTTTGTAAAAAAAAAAAAAAAAAAATAAACATTTTTTGTACCAAAAGTATTCCTCTTGTTGTGTTGACCATAATTAATATTCGGTATTTATATTTTGAAGATTATAATCTTTAAAACTTTTCACAGTAATGTTGCAATATTCTCCCATTAAAATGTTATTCATTATTCTTAAATTACAATTACAAGATTTTGGCTTTTAAAATAGTTTCAAAAAATTTTTCTATCAAGATTATTTGTGGAATTTTAAGAGACTTACGTTAATTGCTATAATTTATTATTTGCTTACTTCATTATTCCAGGTCATTCTTAGCTTCTCTCTGCATATATATATATATATATATATATATATATATATATATATATATATATATATATATATATATATATATATATATATATATATATATATATATATATATTTTTTTTTTTTTATAGAGATAAACACAATCACTCACGGGCATGGCTCTAATCAAGGAGGAGGTGTACTCATTTAACGTTCGAGCAGGACGAAGCCAAGCCCAAGGAGAGAATAGCTCACATTCTCCCACCCGACCAGTTGCGAACCTGGGACCCTCGCTTTGTTGGGCGAGTGCTCTAACACTGAGCTATCGGGCGCTTTTTATATAAATAAATATATTTAAAATATATATATATATATATATATATATATATATAGCATATGGTTATATATTTATAAAAAAATATATGCTTATAGTTAGAGCTCTTTGTATATATATATATATATATACATATTATTAGTACATGCCCATATATATACATATATATATATATATATACATTATCATATCATATATATATATATACATTACATATATTATTACATATATACATTACATACACATATATATATATATATACATATATATATATATATATATATAACATATATATATATATATATATATATATATATATATATATATATATATATATATATATATATATATATATAACCTAAATACATATACACATACACAACATATATATGCAAATATAAATATCACTACTATTATTAATACCATCACTATCATTACTATCATTATCACTACTATCACTAACAGTATTATTAACGATAACATTAATACTAACACCAATTATTAACACTCACTATTTTCATTAACACTAGATTTATCACTAATAATTTTATATTATTATTACTATTATTATTATTATTATTATTACTATTATTACTATTATTACCATTATCATTATTATTATTATTATTATTATTATTATTATTATTATTATTATTATTATTATTATTATTATTATTATTATTATTATTATTATTATTATTATTATTATTATTATTATTATTATTATTATTATTATTGACACAAATTATTAACACTATCACTTTATCATTAACACTAGTTTTGTCACTAATTATATTATTATTACCATTAGTAGATTAAAGAATGAATCCCAATCTCTAGCAACCACCATGTATCGAGCAGTCCTCTTGTTGAGCCTGAAAATGAAGATTCGGAGAGGCGTCATAACCACACAGTTTACAACTTAAATCAGATTCCATTTGATCAAATTAAATAAAATATATATATATATATATATATATATATATATATATATATATATATATATAGATATATATATATATATATATATATATATATATATGTATATATATATATAAATATATATATTTATATATATATATATATATATATATATATATATATATTATATATATATATATATATATATATATATATATATATATATATATATATATATATATATATATATATATATATATACATATAAATATATATATATATATATATATATATATATATATATATATATATATATATATATATATATATATATATATATATATATATATATATATATATATATATATATATAAACAACCACATTTATATATATTTACTTATTCCAGCTGCACTTTCTTTGTTTTTTCTTGAGCCACTGTCAAATGATTACAATGACCCACAATTTATCTAAATTTTGAAAGAAGTCGCTGATTAACGTTTGAGATTCACACCATTTCTAATGTTAAGGTGCGGTTGATAATTTAATTGATTGGTTTTTGTTTTATTCACTCAAGAAAGAAACAGTTTTATTTATATTGGCACCAGCATTTCTCATGACACAGTGAACATCATCTAGAGATAGGCTACATTTCGTAAACATTCCTTTAAATATGTCAATAAGATATTCAACCGTACGACGTTTAGTGAGGGATTCAGTACACAACAAAAAAAATTTTACCTTTGAAGTCTTTATCTACGGCTTTAATAGTTAGAAATAGCAAATAAATTCCTGATTGAGTATCTGACAATTTGTTGGTTGTGGATTCTAGCTTGGAGGATTGCTTGAGGTTATTAATTCTGAAATCTTAGTTTTAACGCCGTCACATATTTTCTCACAAAGAACACCTCTGTAATATTTCTTTCGATGTAGTGGGTATAAGGGGACAGCTTCTTCCCGTAGCTGTACAAAGCTTTAACTTCAACGGGATAAAACGGAAGTTCATCCATTACGGTCATATCTAAAATTTTGCCATATATCCACAATGTTTTTTCGTTTTTTGCGTCCCATATGTTTGTATTTCCCAAATAAGTTTCAGGTGTAATCTGTTCCATTCTTAAGACTGGCATTGGAGTTCCATTTTTCTTCTACACGTCTTCTTTTCTACCACTTCTTTGTCTTTGCTGCCTAGATGGCTTCTAAACCTATAGATGCTGCTCTTCCTTTCCGAGAATATTTACGTTGCAAAGTATTCACATTGCAATGTCAGTGGATACAATATCGAAGCAATCGCAAACCACACTGGATGAGGATGCCGTTATACTCAATTGCTTGAAAAGTTGATCTCTAGTGTTTATATTGTTAGGCTTCGAGTATGACTCAAATTACTGCCTCGACCTCGACTCGGTATTTAATTAGTCAACTTATTCTGATAAACTTATAAAAAAAAAAACCCTCATCGGACCGGTTTATATCCTCATTTGTATGTGTCAGAGTGCGAATTTTGAAAGCGAATAATTTATTTTTAATATTCGCGTAGGCAAATGTTAATACGAATATCTTTTTTTAATATTTATGAATGCAAATAATAAAAAATATGCGAGTATTCGCATTTGCGAATGTGAATGAGAAAATTCTGTCCATCTCTAATATATATATATATATATATATATATATATATATATATATATATATATATATATATATATATATATATATATATATATATATATATATATATATATATATATATATATATATATATCAACGTGTATGTGCATGATTAGAATAATGATAACTTTCAGCTTCGAATCAAGCATGGAAGATCCAGTGCAAAATGCATTTCATCTACGTTAATCAGTTTAATAATTCTTTCAAACAATGTCTTTGAATAATAATAAACGAGTGGAATAACTTTTTGTTCTTCACATTAACTGGTTTTAATTATTATTCGAGTAAGCAAATTAATCATAGACCTGCGAAGGATTTTGAAGCTATAATAGTGTGTTCCTTGCCTAAAAAAAAAACGCTTAAATCTGAACTCTAAGTAAAAGTAAATTAAAAATCTCATTCAACGATAATTTAGTTTCAAATTTTCTCTTCAACCTTCTTAGTTTCATTATTTATTTATTTTTTTTTTTAATATCATTTCGTCTGTATTCAATTTGACAAATAATCGACAATTATATATAAAAAATATGATCTCACTTGAATAAAAAAAAAAAACTTTTAAATTATATATGTAGGGTTTAAAAAGAATATATGTTCAATTATTTCTTTTAGAAGAATATTTGAATCATTACATGCAGCATTAGAGAAAAGAATTCAAATTTTTAGATTTTTTACACCGCTCATTATAAAACAAATATAATAAATAATTCAATAGAAATGAAAATTAAATTTGCAAAATTACAAATGAACATAAAAATAGTGAAGTTCATTTTTAATATAAAATCGTTCCTATTCAATTGAAATTTAAAATTCATTTTTCAATTTTTTTCAATTCGTGACAATAATTTTAGAGAAATAATGGGAATTAAATATTTGAATTATATTTATTGCTGAATTAGCTTTTCAAATAATAAATTTAGAATCTATGTAGAATTTTATTTTATATTTTTTCATCAATTGGGTAATCCCATAAATATTGAAATTATTATTCAGATTATAACATTAATAAAATATAATTTAATTCTTTTGTGTTCGAACACACACACACTCATATATATATATATATATATATATATATATATATATATATATATATATATATATATATATATATATATATATATATATATATATATATATATATATATATATATATATATATATATATATATATATATATAAATATAAATATATATGTGATTATTATGGTAATTAGGATCTGTTCTGTTTCTGTTTTTATGCATTTATGGTTCGTGGTACGCACCTGAACTATAATGCATACTGGTATGCAAAAGAGGTTTGTAGTACCTCTCTGAGTCGGTTGCTTGAAAGAACACTAAAGAATGTCACCTGTCAGTGGCTTCCATTAATTCATTGCAGTTTGCTACGTTGTGTATATCGGCAAGACCAATCACATTAGCAGTGTAACACTCAGTAAAATAGTCAACAAATAATGTA
>JABUQX010042900.1:0-17500 GCA_015478945.1 Trachelipus rathkii
CATATAATATATATATATATACTATATTTTAATTCAAACTTCAAAGAGTAAACATCCGCATCCGCTCCTTCATCTATTTAATCCACATCCGCATCCGTATACTATCCTTATTAAAGATCCGCATCCGAATCCGCGCTTTGCAAATTTTGACATCCGGTTCATCACTAATATATCTATATATATATTATATATATATAATATTATTAATATATATATATATTTATATATATATATTTATATATAATATATACTGTATATTTATATATATATATATATTAATATATATATATATATTATTATATATATATTTATAGTGTAGCACTTCCATTATAGATTTGTAACTTTTAATTTATGTTTCGTATATGCTTAGATTTGCGCGAGCAAAATTTAGCATAAGTCAAAGTGAAAATACTATGTAAACCGTCCATTTTGAGATTTCTTCAGTCAGATAAAGTAGTCAGATAAATTATTAAGAATCAAAAGAAAATTCACTCAAGATACTCTCTTCAGAAATCCTCCCGGCAAGAGCGATAAACTTCAAGGAAAGGGCTGCATTTCGATCAAATTTTCGCCGCTAAACGAGAGTCTGAGGGAAGTTCGAAAAACGAACTGGAAAAGGTGCGATTGCTATTCAACTTCAAGAGTATCTCAAACAGGAAGGGATTTTGTACTTTCTATATTTTTCATTGCGTATTTTACTTATGTGGAAATAACAGATATTTCACATATGGATTTTAAATACATCCTCTTATATGGGTGCTTGCTCTTAAAAATAAGCCAACACGTTGCAAGTATCTACCTATATAATTGGTGAACCGGAGTAAAACCCCAGAATTTAAAAGGGGTAACTAAAGAAAACAAAAAAATGAAGAAAATCAGAAAAACAACAAATAACACAAAAATCCCAATCAGAACACCCGGAGAAAATGACTCAAGCAAACGAAATTAAATTTCATTTTATTTTTGGATTATGGTCTTCATCTTTTCACAACTCTCAAAGTTCGAGGATTCATCGTCAGACATATGTACTTCCTTTAAGGTCTGGATTTTTTCATCATTTTTAAGTTTGGATTATGGGCAGAAATTCATTTTGATTCCCTACGATCTTTTGATTCTTTTCGGAATTCTAAATGGTTTCTGTGACGCTCTCCCTTTTAATGTATGAAGTAAATTTTTCAAATTCTCTTCCTAAATTTCAAGCACTTCGTCTCTACATATGTCAAGCAATGTTCTCTCGTACTACAACTTTGAAAACTACGTGCCCATTGGTCAAATCATGGATACGTTAGAAACGTCTTATACTGGACCTTTCCTTGATTTAATGGTTCGATCAATGTGGCCTATTTAACTTGTGAATATTTCAATTGTTTCATAATCAATAATTATTATGTATTAACATTTTTGTACTTTTATGCTTTTAAATGTTTGTATGTTTTTTTATATCTAACGGATATAACAAATATGCTTGTGTTTAAATGCACTTTTTATTTTTGTATATATAACATTATTGTATTATATGTTATTCAAATACTTGTATATATGTTTAGATCTTGTAATCAGTTATGCTCGTATTTGAATATTCTTTCAAATTTCATGTATACTAGTTTTTGCCTTCAAATGTTTATATGTCTACTTATGTTTTCGGACATAATTAAATATGTTTGCATTTGAAAGTAACTTTAATTTTATGTATTTTAATTATTATTTTATTGTATAATATTATAACATACTTTCTCTCTCCGTGTTTATATATATGTATGTAGCACTCCATTATAATTTGTTAAAAAAAATTTTAATTTATGTTCGTCTTATGCTAAGATTTGCGCGGAGCAAATTTTTAGGCATTAAGTGATGAAACAAATATAATTCTTCCAGTTTTTGAGATAAAACTCTTCAGTCAGATAGTACAGTCAGATCAAATTATTAAGAATCGAAAGAAAATCTCACTCAAGATACTCTCTTCAGAAATCCTCCCGGCAAGAGGGATAAACTTCAAGGAAAAGGCTGCGTTTTCTTGAAATTTCGATCAAATTTTTGCACTAAATCGAAGAGTTGAGGCAAGGTTCGAAAACGCACTGGAAAAGGCTGCTACTTGCAATTCGCCACAAAGAGTATCTAACAGAAGGGATTTGTTACTTCTTAATATTTTCATTGCATATTTTACTTATGTTGAATAAGAACATCATTTCAAATATGGATTTCTTAATTACTACGCATCCTTATATATAGGGTGCTTCTCATAAAAGAAGCCATCCAACTAGCAAGTCAGCTATATATATATATTATATATCATTATATATATATATATTATATATATATATATATTATAATATATATATATTATATATATATATATATATATATATATTATTTATATATAATATATATTATATTATATATAATATATATATATATTATATATATTATATATATATATATATATATATATATATATAGTATATATATATTATATATATATATATATATATAATTATTTATATATATATATTATATAATATAATATATATATACTATATATATTTATACATATATTAATATATATATATATATATTTTATAAATTTATATATATATATCTATATATATATATATATATATATATATATATATATATATATATAGTAGTAAGGGGTGGACAACCTCCGCTAAAACCGACTACCGGAAGTTGCAACCGGAAGTTGCACATGTTGCAAGCAACATTTTGCAACATCCGGTTTTTCAAGCTTGACGTGTCAATGTTAGGGTTTTTAAAGGTCGGTGAGACCGAATTTAAGGTCTGAAAGACCGACTTCAGAGGTTTTGAGCCTGAACTCAAGGGTTTTACCCCCAAAAGGGGGCTTAGCCCCCCAAATTTTTTTTTTTATTCCTAGAAGGTTTTAAAAAATAATCGATAGACTCATTTTTTGATGGTTTTCAATCGAATTTATGGATGTTTTTACCTATGTCGATGTTTAAATCGTCTTTCTACGTGCCCTGGTTAGATTGAAAAATATAATCGAAAGAAAATTATTAATAACATTCATTCGATATATCGCTGTAGTTGAGGGTCCATATTACAGGGGACTGGAATCCTGGAAGGATTCCAGGAACCTGGAAACTGGAAAATGTAAATTGAATTCCTGGAAACTGGAAAATGGATTCCTGGAAACTGGAATCCTGAAAAATAAAAAAAAATAAAATTAAAATAGAAATAAATAAATAGTAATATAGCGATTATTATTTTTTTGCCGTGCATGTCCCCGTGCCGTATGCGTCATCACTCTGCTTCGCACCGCACTGCCCCGCACCGCACCACACCGCACTGCACCGCACTGCACCGCACTGCACCGCACCGCTACGCCCAACGTGTGATGGGATTGAGTTCCAAAATCTGGAAATGGTTGGAGAAGGTTGAAATTTGTAAAATTTATTGAAGAAGTAGAAATGCACGAAGTGCATAAGAGGAGAAGGAGGAAGGAGGAAGGAGGAAGGAGGAAGAAGGACGAAGGACGAAGGAGGAATGAGGAAGGAGGAAGAAGGAGGAAGGAGGAAGAATGGTGTTTGGAACCCCCCAGGAGGAGGGTCCCCAACTGAAATAAAGAAAGAAGAAATGCACAGGCTGATAAGAGAAGTTGAGGAAGGAGGAAGACAAAGAGTTGGTCACCTGCACCAGTGCTGGAACCGGTACGGTGTTGAAGTAAACATTCGTTTAGCTTCAGACTGACATTTCTATTTTCAAAATCTCGTTTTCTTTTTATAAACGTCAACTTAAATCTATAGTTTGTCCTAATTTTATTTTATAAGTTTCATTTTATAAGTTTTATGTTTCATTCTTTATGTTTTTAATTTTGCTTTCAATTTAATTTTTTTTAATTACTTCCTCCTTCTTCCTCCTTCCTCATTCCTCCTTCGTCCTTCTTCTCCTTCCTCCTTCCTCTTCTTCTTCCTCCTCTGTTTTTTGCACTCCGTGCATTTCTACTTCTTCTATACATTATACAAATTTCACCTTTTTAGACCATTTCCAGATTTTGGAACTCAATCCCATCACACGTTGGGCGTAGCGGTGCGGTGCGGTCCGGTGCGGTGCGGGGCAGTGCGGTGCGAAACAGAGTGATGACGCATACGGCACGGGGACATGCACGGCAAAAAAAAAAAATAATAATAATCGCTAATTAAACATTACTATTTATTTATTTCTATTTTAATTTTTAATTTTTTTTTTTATATATATATTTTTTTTTCAGGATTCCAGTTTCCAGGAATCCATTTTCCAGTTTCCATCAATCCAATTAGTCATTTCCAGTTTCCAGGTCCTGAGAATCCTTCCAGGATTCCAGGATTTCCAGGCATTCAGTCCCTGCAATAGTGACCTCAACATACAGCGAATATATGAATGAATGTTATTAATAATTTTCTTTCGATTATATTTTTCAATCAACCAGAGCACGTAGAAAGACGATTTAAACATCGATATAAGGGTAAAAACAAAGGATACAATCATAAAAAACAAAAAAAATGATTTATCGATTATTTAAAACTTTAGGAATAAAAAAACTTTGGGGGGGGGGGGCTAAGCCCCCTTTTGGGGGTAAAACCCTTGAGTTCTGGCTAAACCTCTGAAGTCGGTCTTCCAGACCTTGAATTCAGGTCTCTAGACTTAAAAACCTTAACTTGACCGTCAAGCTTGCAAAACGGATGTTGCAAATTTTTTGCAACATGTGCACTTCGTTGCCAACTTCCGGTAGTCGGTTTTAGCGGAGGTTGTCCATATATACACTATATATATTATATATATATATATATATTTATATATTATATATATATATATAAATACTATATATTATATATATATATATATATATATATATATATAATATATAATATATATATATATATATATAATATATATTATATATATATATATATATAAGTTTTAAAGTTATTGTTATTTATTGTTAAAGTTTTATATTATATAAAGTCGCTGGAGTATCAGGAGGAAAGAAAAAAAAACAGTAGAAGAACGATGAAAGAGAAGAGGAAAGAAATTTTTTATCAGATGAATAGAAAAAAATTCCTTCAAGTTTTTTTTTAGAGGAAAAAGGATTATGTAAAAAGGCAAACTTAAATTAGGAGGGAGTGAAAAGTTTGAGAAATAATATTTTTGTATATAAAAATTTAATTTTTTATTTGAGTAAATTTTGAAATATAATTGCGGATATTATAAAACTACTTTTTAGCAAACATCAAAATTGCTAAATTTAGTTATTTTGAAAACAAACAAACAAACAAAAAATGGTAATTTATTTTAACATTTTTGAAACGAAAACTTGCAACAAAATTTGTTACTGAAAAATCAGGGCAATTTAGGTAGGAAAAAATACCCTTAATTTTAGTTCTATTATTTTTTCATCATTTCAATTAAAATTAATATGACTTAGTTTGAATAGATTATTATTTTTTTTTTTAAATTTTAATAAAAATTAATGTAATTAAAACGGGAATTAATTATTATTTTTGAGCTTTACAACCACAAATATTGGTTCTATTATCAAATAGTTTTATCATTAAACTTGAAAATATATGGTCAGCTGTGGTTGATAGATTAACATCAATCAAGTGGTTAGCCCTGGTAAGGTGTAAGGCTACATTTCGTTTTGTAAAGTAGCGTTCGAAGAAAAAATAAACAAATAAAAAAATGAATAAATTTAAAATTATAAAATTCTTAAATTAAAATATGATGCAAAAAATAAACAATTTAAAAAATATATATACTTTAAAATAAATAAAGGACATTATTAATCCTAGCGCCTCTCTCCTATTTCAATGAACATACTGAGAGAAGAAGAAGAAGAAGAAGAAGAAGAAGAAGAAGAAGAAGAAGAAGAAGAAGAAGAAGAAGAAGAAAATGTCAGAAATATTTCGTAATTAAGGAAACTCGTAATGAAGCCCACCGGAGACCCACCAAAATAAATTCAAATCACGCATAAATCCATTAATAAGCAATTTTCCAAATATTTTTGTCAGAAATACTTTTCATTAGAAAAAAAAAAGTTAATAAAATTCATAGGAACCCAAGACACAAATGCAGATCACACGAACATTTGTAACTGCTTCTGGAGTCATACCAAAATTTTTAATTTTTCACCACGCCACCGTCACGTGAGATATAGTGATTATAATATTATATATATATTATATATATTATATAAAAAAATATATATTTAATATATATATATATATATATCATATATATATATATATATATATATATTATATATATATATATATATATATATATATATACTACTATATATTATATATATATATATTCTATGACACCTCATCTCTCTGGTAGGTTTCCCCTGCCAGTTGGCCCAGCATCTTCTTTCTTTGGCCTCGAAAATCTTGATCCTGGAGACTATAGAAAACTCTTTATCAACAATGGATTTGGTGTTTTATCATTACTTGAAATCCGTAACACAGCTTCACGTTTGCCCTTTTCACGCGGCTGAAAAACTCTCCCAGAGCTCTCCGAAAATCGGTGTTTCTTAGCGCAAAAAAGTTTCCGATGCTGGTCCAGGAGTTTTTCAAGCATAAAAACAAAGTAACAGGGCCGGGTTGCTAGCCCTGTCGCCTTGGAACTGTGCGAAGAAATTCTTCTTATGTCTTGACTGCGTCAATCCATTCTTCTAATAATATCATTCCTGTCTATTGTTTTAAACTTAATTATACCACTTAGATTAAGTTTTTTTTTCCTTTTATTTTTAAATTTTCTAATAATATCAAAATTTTGTTTGCTCTCATTTATTTTAAACTTTAATTTTGTAAAAGAACTAAAGAAATTTTAAAATTTAACTCATTGTCCTTTGGGAAAAAATTGATTTAATTTTTGCATTAATATTTAAATATTTTGCATTTGTAATTTCTTTGATTTAATTTATTTTTTTTACTTTACCAGACTCTTAACAAGTTTAAAATATGTCCTTACCTTTTTCGACAATAAGAAACTCTGTAGTTCGATTTGAAGGCTTCTATTTCTTATCTTTCACAGTTTTTTCTTTCCTTTCGCTCTTTCTCTTTTTTTATACGTCACCAAGACAGCAGTCAGATATATATAATATCTATATAATATATTTATTATATATATATATATATATTATATATTATATATATAATATTATATATATATATATAATATATATATATATATATATAATATAACTATATTAGGCACTAATCCTATAAAAGGAAGTTACATATCGTGCGTGATATCGAAGATCACGCAACTCTGCTGGTGCATCCCTGCACTGTGACGTGTTAACTAAATCTCCAATTAAAAGACCCCTAGAGTTTTCACAAGTTGCTTTTTTTTTATCATGTTAATTTTTATATGTTAATTTTTTATAATTTTTCTTTTTTAATATTCTTATTAAGGGGCTCGAGCGACGGAGGGACAGATGGGGGGACGAAGTCCCCCCCCGTCGTCCCCGCTGAGGCCGAGAGACCTGACTCTTTCAAATCTTTGCTATTTAATCTTGGGTATTCTTTAGTAAACAAAAAAAAAAAAAACTCATTGGACACAGCTTGGTCGCACGTTTTTTCTTGAAATATGCGAAAAAAAAATCGATTACATTGTATTCGTTCGATATTATCGGTTTACTACCCTTTAAAGGAGAGTTCTATATATATATAATAATATATATATATATATTATATATATATATATATATATATATATATAATATATATATTATATATATATATATATATATATATATTATCCATCAAAATCAGGCATGAATTGTTTATAACTTAAGGTATATTTTTGGTACGATCAGTGCTTGCAAGTTAACCGAAATTATAATTTAAACATTTCAATCCTATCACCTTAATCTCATATAAAAAAATAAAGGTCAAGACAAAGAATTATTCTTGTTCATATTTTATATTTATTACATTAATCTTTCAACTTCTTTCAATTTTTATAAAATTTTAGGTCGAAGAAGTTATAAGTAAAAATGTAATTTAAATAAGAACAATTTTTGTATTTTTCTTATTTAGGAGGTTTTAAATATTTAATTTTTCTCAAACTTAGTCGTGTCTTTGTCTGGTGGTGAGGAATCTGGGTGAAGGGAAATCTGTGTCTTTTCTGGTGACGAGGAATCTGGGTGAAGGGAAATCTGTGTCTTGTCTGGTGACGAGGAATCTGGGTGAAGGGGAAACTGTTCTTCAACGACTTTTTTTCTTTCCGTTGAGCATCGGCGAAGAATCATTTATGCTTTTAATTTGTACTGTTCAAGAATTAATGTAAAAGCTACATCTATGAACTATATATATATATATATATATATATATATATATATATATATATATATATATATATATATATATATATATATATATATATATATATATATATATATATATACCTATATAAATAATATATAATATTATATATTTATATATATATATATATTATATTTTATATATATTATTATACTATATATATATATATTATATATATTATATATATATATATATAACTATATATATATATATATAATATCATATTATATATATATTATATATATATATTATATATTATATATATATTATACATATTATATATATATAATATATTACTATATATATATATATATATTATATATATATATATATTATATATATTATATATAATATATATATATATACTATATATATATATTATATATATATATATATTACTTACTGTCTTACTGTCTTACTGTCCTCTCTGTAGAAAACCACGACCTGTCAGTCGACTCAGCATGCTTTTCCACTCGGCTCTGTCTCTTCCACGTCTCTCTCTTGTATTTCCTCCATCGCAGGCAGCCCACATCTCATCAACGAATCTTGCAACGACTCCTTCCATCTCATTTCTTGGTCTTCCTTGTCTTTTTTCCATCCGGTGTTCACTCCATCGTTTCTTCGCCAGCCTGTCTTCCCTGCATCTTTCAAATGATCAAAATCTGATTTTGCACATCTATCCTCCCATAAGTGTCACTCGACTTCCTTCTGACTCTTTCATTCTTTATGTCTACTTTCTAGTCTTTCAATTAGTGTTCTTAAGATCTTCATCTCCGTTGCCTGTATCCTACTTTCATGCCTTTTGTAAGTACATCCATGATCTCTGCTCCGTATAGCAATATATGGTGCTAAAACTCCTTCGTAAATATGTTCTTTCAGCTCTACAACCATTATTGAATTCATCAAAGGATACACAGCCCTTGCCGCTCTTTCTAACTTCGTTATCCTATGCGTGTTCTGCATCACCTCCGTCTTCTATATAATTATTCCACCCAGGTAATTTTGAAGTTCTTAACTTTCTCAAGCTTTGCTCCATCAACCATGAATTCCCAACACTTCCTCGCCTAAAGCTCTCTGCTCACATCATCACTGTTTCCGCAGTGTTCATTTGTAGCCTTTGCCTCCAAGTGTTTTCGAGCGAAACATTCTTCGTAATTCTTTGCATTCTTCTCATCTTTCAAACTCACACCGCAAATCCATCCGCATATTGCATAATATTCCTCCATTTCCCACATACTTTTAACTTTCAATGACTTTATCAATATAAGCTATGAAACAATAAGGGCGACAATACGCTTCCCTGTTTCACCCCTTCGCCACCATACATTTTACATTTTTATACCCCTGTTTCACATTGCACTTAGCCACATTTGTAGATTACTCTTCAGTGGCAACTATAATATATATATATTATATATATTATACTATATATATACTATATATAGTATATATATAATATATATATATATTATTATATATATCATATTATATATATTATAATATTATATATATATATATAATATATATAATATATTATATATATATAGTATATATATATATTATATATTTATATATCTATTTATATATTTATATATATATATATATATATATATATGGTTATATATATATATATAATATATATATATATATATTATAATATATTATTATATATATAAACATATATATATATATATATATATAATATATAATATATTATATATATATATAATGGCTATTTATAAGTGGTTGACTTCAGGAGCGAAAATCAATAATTATTGTATCGTTATTTTAAATAATTTTAGGGTGAATACATTAAATTTTTGGGTAAACTAACTTAACTTAATAACCTGACCTAGCCTAACCTAACTTAACCTATACACAAACTTAACCTAAATTAACCTAAATTAATATTAACGGAGTCAACCTTATAAATTCTATATATATATTATTATATAATATATATTATTATATATATATATTTATATATATATATATATACTATATATATTTATTATATATTTATATATATATATATATATATATAATATATATATTATAAATTATAATATATATATATATAATATATAATAATATATATATATTTATATATTATTATATATATTATATATTTATATATATATATATTAATAATATAATTTTATATATATATTATTTATATATATATATATACTATTATATATATATATATATATATATTTATCTAATATATATATTATATATTATATATATATATATATATATATATATATATATATATATATAATATATATATATATATATATATATATATATAATATATATTATATATATATATAATAATTATATATTATATATATATACTTTATATATCCGTGGATGATCAATCGCACTCATTGTATGATATGATATCGTTTATTTTTATTTTTATATAATGAGTTGGTTATAATAGAAAAATGAAGAAAAGAAAATGAAGAAAATATTTTCGAATCGAACGCTGAAGATTTTCCTCTTCTCATATATGAAGGAAATCTTTACGAAAATCTTTAACAAAAGGATTAATTAAATCAGGGAAGGACAAAATAAATCCTAAGAGGAGATCTTCCTTTTCTCAGAAATCTTCCTTCAAATTACCAAGATTAAGGGTCTTCTCTTTAGATTTTTTATTTTATTATATTTAATACAATATATAATATATATATATATATATCGTCTTCATAGATCAGTACTATATATATATATATACACTATATATTATATATATTATATATATATATATATATATAATATATTAGCTTATATATATATATATATATATATACATTTATAAATATATATATATTCATTTATATACTAACCAATAAATATATATATTATCTATTATAAAATATACACATTTATATATATATATTCCAATGAAAGTTCCTCTCTTTGTAAAAAGAAATCTAATATTGGAGTTTGTTTTCAATATGAATCGTATAATTAGATCTATATTATGCGTACCTCTTTGTTAATAAACACAACCAGTTAATATTTAAAGAGAATATTAAATGTTTTGAGATCATGCTCGCTATTGGATGAGATCCTATTAAAAGACTGATAATAGATTAATAGACAAAAAATAAGATGAAAGTGCATAATAAATCTGGAAATATAATATATATGAAATAATAAAAGAAGAAATCTATAATATACCCAAGTCTCGTAATGTTAATCCACTCCCCTTGACGTTTATTAAAAAATAACTCATAATAAATAAAAAAGACGCGAGTCAGATAATTATAAGGAAAAAAAACATTCACTGTGAATGCTTACTGACGAAGGCGAACACTGACTCGAAAGGATGTGAGGATGTTGTTTTTCAATTGGAATAGAAAATTCAATCCCTAAACCCATTGTTGCATGGATCCAGTTTTCCAGTACCTCTCGATTGCCACAAATCGTGGTTTGCTTATATAAGGGACACTAGAGAAATATAGTTGTTGAACTGTGTTGTGTTGTTCCATAACTTCTTCTCGGTATCTCTCCTGCGTGACAAGGCTCCAATTACTGCGATAAAGAAAGTGGTTACGGTGAAAGAGAATATCCTGGTACAAAACAAATAGGAATGAGATGAATGTATAGATCCTTACATTAGTATACTTTTCAATTAAGATTGAACTTTTGCAAGTTGAGATTTGATTTTACTCTATATAATATGACAATTATTATTTATTTAAAACTTACAGTTACTGTTAAAATTGTAGGTTCTATCAATATACACCAATCATATATATCCATAATGGTGTTTGTGAAAAGGAATGCTATTTAAAGATTTATATAAGTATGAAAAACTCCTTGCAGAGGTTACACAATTAATACAAATAATAGCTCACGAAAACAAATAACACCAGACTATCATTGCTTTTGTAAGCATAATCTAAAAGTCGCACAATATATATATACAATACCATGAAATTCTGTAACACTTTGATCCTTATATTATAAAAAGTTATGACATAAATTTATATTATAATGTCATTAGTCATAGATAATCCTTTATGGATAATGATACAACGAAGTTTATAATTAATTAGTTTAATTCTATGTAATGCAGTGAGTGTTTATGATAGTTATTCGATTGAAAAATGACTCATGCGCTTGTGCGATTCGACCAAAAATAGATAGACATATTAACATTTTGTCCTGCTCACTTCTAGCAACAAATATGGAACAAGATGATCATCTCTGCTAATATAATATTGACAAATCAAACAATGAATAAGTTTAATAGTACTAAACAAAAGTTAACTCGTTTTATACTCAAAGAGTGAAGAGCGAGGGTTCCACAACCTTTCTAGGATAGGGACTTTCAGGGAGGCAGATTTGGTGTGTTGGAAAGCAGCACTAATTTCCTTAATCCAGGTCGGCTCCATCTGTTACTTGATGATATCAACAAACTGCTGATTGTGGAACTTATAGTGATCTAGTTAAAAATAAGAAAGATATAGATTATTGTTTTTAAATACTCCGGGGGAGGGATGCCTCCAACTATACCTAGTGGAGGCATTAAAAGAAAAGACAAATAAGTGAAGAAAGGCATACTTAGAAACGCTCCTGGAGTACTCGCCTTACGCTAAGACATTCTGTTGGATGGATTTGAACATTATTATGCCGAATCCGACTCAGAAGAGTCACTTTCTTGGAAATGTGCTCTTGCCGCTGCAGCTGCTTTTTGACTAGGTCTTGAAGGCTTCGCTGTTAAGATCCAAATGGGGCAAGAAGATGCGTAGAGGTAGACGGAACTAATGATGGAGGGTTCGCCGTCTGAGAATTAACGCTATGAATTAAGGACAGTTCCAGAGGATATAAGTGCTTGATCGAATGAATATTCACTTGTCCTCCTGGAGACAACGAAAACTGATAGAATTTTCCATCGTCTCCGTGTACTAATTGAGTGACGATGCCCAGCTGCCTAAAAAGGTCGTTCTTTGACATGACTGCGTACGATAACTACATCGTTAACTTTGATCAGGTTATTCCATCTAGTCTGGTAAAGATCTCTACTTATCTCTCAGAGACTCAACAGGTATTCTTCATACCATCCGGTCCGAAACTCTTCAAAAGTATCTGATGACGTCCGAAGAGATTTGATCAAAGCATTTCTTGTTGGTGTTAATTTTAATGGTCGGTTGAGTTCTTATTCTCCCGAACCATGCTTATTTTTGAGTGAGGTTTCAGAAAGCAATTAGGCGTGAGAGGTATCATATCATGAGAACTTGACGTGTAGATGAGAGGTCTTGAGTTGATGGCATCAACAATCTCTGAGAGAATTGTGTTGAATTGAATACATTCGATGGAAGACTGACCGATGGTTTTCACGAGACAATCCTTCACCACTCTCAAGAGTCTCTTCCATAGGTTACCAGTCCAGGAACTTTATAAAGGGATTCTTTCATGAAAGATTTGATTTTTACGAAGGAACTCCTGCCCATTTTCCGAGATAACAAATGATTCGACTCCCTGAACAAAGGATTTTGCATTGTCGTTGTACACAACGTCCGGCACTCCAAAGTAGCTGACGAAACGTTTGAATGATTGGACGAAAGACTCAGACGATCTATCTGCTATTAAATCCAAATATACAGCACGCACATTTAAGCATGTGTATATGATGATAAACATTTTTTAGGCTTGTGGAGAGCCTTTCATCTTCACCCACCAATGCTTGGTGAAGTCTACTCCTACATGCTGGAAAGAGAGGAAGAATTCTACTTGAGCCCTCGTAAAGTTGGTAAAACGTGGATACTTAAATGCAAAGTTGTATCTTTTGCATATGATACACTGAGCAAGAATCCTTTTGATGGTAGCTCTGGCTGCGATGATCCAAAAACCTCTAAGGCGGATGTTTGTCAAAGTGGCTTGATTCCCCAAATGCTTACACTCATAGTGGGCATTCCTGATGAAAAGAAGAGTGAAATGATGACTTCTTCCCAAGAGGATGGGATTCAGCACATCAAAATTATAGTAGTTGGAGTGTGCCAGTCTTCCTTTGCTTCTTATAAGATGTTGATCATCAAGAAACAAGTTCAGATGATTGACCAGATCAGGTGGGAGATCGGTCAATGAAGGATTCTCTCTTGCCCTTCCCTAGAAAGGCAAGTTCTTTCGGGAAGGATTCTTCCTGCATCCTCCTTAGGCAGTACAATCGTGCCATTGATTCGCAATCAATGACTAATTTTCGCATCATTGCTGAAAATTTATAGAGCAGAGAATATATATATATATATATATATATATATATATATATATATATATATATATATTACTATACCTATATAATATACTTAATATATATTATAATATATATATAATTAAGTATATATATAATTATATATAATATAATATATATAAATATAATATTATATTAATATATATACATATATATATATATAATATTATATATATATATATTATATTATAGTATATATATATATATATATATAATATATATATAGATATATATATATATTAATATATATTATATATATATAGTATACTAGTGGATGGACATACATCCACATCGAATAAGCATCCACATTTTGCGGCAACATTGTACCTAAAATTAACATCCGCATTGCCCATCCGGCAACCAGCATCCTTTTTTGACAAAATGAGGAGTGTGAGGATGTTCATACATTTGATTTTGATTAAAAGCATACTAAACATAAAATAATTATTTGGCACTTATTTATGGGAGTTATGAATAATTGTAATTTTGATTTCGATTTCTGTATATATAAATATATTACGTATTAATATTATTATATTATATATATATATTATAGTATACTATATTGATATATATATATATATTATTATATATATATATTATATATAATACTATATTATATAACTATTCAATACATAAATATATATATATAATATATATATATATATATAATATATACTAATATAATATATAAATATATATATATTATATATATATATATATATATATATAGTATTATACTGTTAATATATATATATATATATAATATATATATATATATATATATAATATGATATATATATATTATATATATATATATATAGTATATATATATATTAAAATTGATCATGTCCATCCACTTAATATATACTACTACCTATATATATATAGTATATATATATATATAATATATATATATATATATATAGATATATATTATACTATATATAATATTAGTATATATATATATATATATAATTAAATGTTCATATGTCCATCACAATATATATTATAATATAATATATATATAATATAATACATATATATATATTTATATAGTATTAATTTATATATAGAATATATATATTATATATATATATATATGATATATTATATAATATATATATATAATATATAATATATAGATATATTATAATATATAGTATATATATAGTCAGCGTTTCCATTGTCCGTCATATGTATTTTAAAAACTATTAATGCTACAGTAAAACGGAATACATTGGTGGAATGCTGGTCCTGGAAAACTTTTAAAAAAAGTAATAAAAAAGCGATTTTAAAAAAGTTAATAAAATTTAGAAGAGTAATTTTAAACTTATTTTAATAAACGTAAACTTACGTGCCCTTTAAATATTGGTGGTGTTTAAAACTAAAGAATACACAAGGGTATACCGCCCCGATGGCAGGAGCCGGGGTCTCTCGGCCTTCGGGAACTACGGGGTAGGAATATTTCCCCCCTCCGGGGAGGTCTCGGAACCCCCGCTCTTTGGTATTTGGGTGTCGCGGGGGTCCTTCCCCCTCCGCCTACGGGGTTATGGGAGAAACATCTCCCCCCCTATGTCCCGTCGGCTAGAGCACCCTAGTGAGCCGATATATATATACTATATCATATATATATATTATATTATTTTTAATATATATATATATATATTATATATATTATATATATATATTATATATATCCTATATATATAATATATATATAATTATAGGGAGGACTGCTAAGTTGGTGGCTTATTTAAGAGCAAGCACCCTATATAGAGGTTGGTAAATTTAGAAATCCATATTTGAAATGAGTTTTTATTCAACATAAGTAAAATACGCAATGAAAATATAAAAGTAACAAAGTCCCTTCTGTTGAGATACTCATCTGGTATCGGAATGCAAGTCGCAGCCTTTTCCAGTTCGTTTTTCGAACTTGCCTCAGACTCTTTGTTTAGCGGCGAAAATTTGTGGTCGAAATTCAAGTCGCAGCCTTTTATTCCTGAATATATCGCTCTTGCCGGGAGGATTTCTGAAGAGAGTATCTTGAGTGAGATTTTCTTTGATTCTTTAATATTTGATTGGACTGACTTTATGGACTGAGAGTTATCTCCAAAAAAGAAACGAGTTTATATATATTTTCACTTTGACTTATGCTAAATTTTGCTCGCGCAAATCTTAGCATAAGCAACGAACATAAATTAAATTATTTTACAAAGTTATAATGGAGCTACTACATGACTTCTGCGCTAAAACACGACGTAGAAGCTTATGTCTATATAATATACAGAAATAATAAACTAAAAACATAAAATTAAAGTTACTTTCAATGCAAGCATATTTTATCATGTCGAAGACATAAGTAAACAGACAAACATATGAAGGCAAAAATAGTATACAATAAAATTGTAAGAATTATTCAAATACGAGGCATAACTGGTTACATCCAAGATCTAAAACATATATTTACAAGTATTTGCAATTACATATAAATACATAATGTATTTTAATAACGAAAATAAAAGTGTGCATTCAACACCAAGCATTATTTGAGATTATCTATATCCGTTTAGATTAACAAACAATACAAACATTTTAAAGCCATAAAGTACAAAAATGTAACATACATTAAAATTATTGATGATGAAACAAGTTGAATTATCACAAGTTAAATAGGCCACATGATCAACATTAAAAGCCAACACGGACAAGGCCCCAGCTATAGACCGTTTTTCTAACGTTATCCATGATTTGACCAATGCGCACGTAGTTTCAAAGTTGTAGTTACGAGAGAAACATTGCTTTGACATATGTAGAGACGAAGTTGCTGAGTTTAGGTTCTTTATTTGAAAATTTTCTTCATACAAAGGGAGACGTCACAGAACCA